>BQNB010184301.1:0-12322 GCA_026074375.1 Tanacetum coccineum
ATTCAGCAAGTTTTTAGTCAAATAAATCTCCGCTTCTTCTCTCTTTCTCTTAGGAGCTCGCACACGCTAAAAGGGGTGCTAACGCGGACACGAGTAGGTCGTATCAATGTCACTGACGAGTTTGTAGCAATGAGAAAGATTGGACTTCTAGATTTAAGGTTCTAAACTTCTTTTTATTTGACGACACAAACTAATAATTATATTTGTAAATCATGTACATCATCTTCTCTACATAATTTTTTTTGGCAGAAACGTAATTGAAAAAACTTCGTGAGATGACGCTGCTATATTTGTATATTGTGTACATCAAATAGTTGCTAACATAATTTCTAAAAGTTTAATTTTTTCCACAAAACAAGCCCAGTGCAACGCACGGGGTATGAACACCTCGTTCTTATAATTCTAAAAAGATTTACAACAAATTAATTATTATTACTTTTATTATAAGGGTTTTTCTAACATGTGCCTTAGGGGCACATGTTAAGGTGGGGACATCAGGCTGTGTGTCACAGCCTGATTGGCCAGCAGTTATTTGTGGGGCCTGATAATGATTAATAACAATAACTGCTGACCAATCAGGCTGTGACACACAGCCTGTGTCCCCACCTTAACATGTGCCCCTAGGGCACATGTTAGAAAAACCCTTATTATAATTCTTAAGAGATATTAATTTGTTGTAATAATAATTAATTTGTTGTAATAATTACTTAAGAATCAATAAATGTATATAACTAATGAACATAATAATTATGTGATTAATTTATTAATGAGATAAGTGAAAGCACACTTATAAATGTGGTCAAAGTTAAATGGGGTTTGTATCTTAAGATGATGGGGTTTAAACCCACAAACCCTTTTATGAATTTAAATCAACCAAAATAATATATTCTTTCTGTCTCAAATTATTGCTTATCGGTTTGTCTTAAATCAATTATTCAATGCTACTAGTTGTAATTGTAAGTTTGCTATATTTTACAAAATTATAGAAAACATTAAATAATTGTTAAAAGGTAAAACTGTTTTTTTCTTACTTTTGCAAAATCCAAAACACTAATGCATGCATTAATCTTAAAGTGTATAATTTTTTCAAAGGACAACAATTTTGAGATGTAGTAGTTACTGATTTAATTTTCAAACATATCGATCTCCTGTGGTTATGAATTTCAAAGAACCTAACCTAGTACGCTCTCCATCCCAAATTTATTGTCAACTTTTCCCTTATTGGATGTCTCCATTTAATTGTCTACTACTAAAAATAGATATGAGAATTTGATAAAGTTTACCACATAACTCTTGTTTAAAATTATTATTACAAACTTTATAAACGACATTAATTAATTAGTTAAGGGTAAAAATGTCATTTTGCTAAAAAGTAAGAAAGAGAAAACAGTAATAAATGCATTTTTCTTAAACTGTGTGTTTTTTGTCGAGAGACAATAATTTTGAGACGGAGAGAGTAACATAATAAAGCATTGTCATAAAGAGTCCATTAGAAATAAATACTCTTATGGTCTTTGTTCTTGTTCCGTATTTATTATACTACTTACTTTGGAAGAGTGAGACCAACATTTTTTTGTCTATATAATAGAATTATTTTCATACATGATCACATACTCATATACTTATTCAACAAACCCATGAAGACACTAATTTTCGTGTTCTTTTGCCTTGTTTTCATGACAAATACATCTTCAATAGCAAAAAATTCAACACCTAACGCGAGAAGCAAGTGTTGGTGGCCCACTCATTTTTTTTAAATTAAAATTATTTTACAAAATTTTGAAACATCAAGATTTATAAAAGTACGAAATTTTTTTAAATTCTTTACATATAATAACATAAATTTTTTATTTTATTTTAAACGAACGAAAAAAATTACAAGTTTAGTCCCTATAACGGAAAAGACCAAAATGCCCCCATAAATATCAGACTTAACAAAAAAAGTTAACGACCATTCAAAATAGAGACGACCAGCGTTACAAGTTTCAAAATTAGGACGCCCAGTGTAATTAAAATGAAATAAAGACGAAACTTGATGTTTGGTATAAACCATAGGGATGAAACATGTAATTTTTTCTAGATTTTATGAATTGAACAAGCTATAAAAGTATGGGTAAACATCATTTATGGACAACTTACTATTTTCAGTATGTCATTATGAACTATGTACTAAATTAAATATCATTGTTAACCACCAAACCGGCTAGTAATCAAGTTAACAATTCTCTAATCTTATCTTTTCTCTTCTGACGGAGCTAGCACACGCTTGAAGTGGTGCCCTATCCCGATACAACCCCTAACAGGGTCGTATCAATCGGTGCTTTCACTGAGAGCTCTCGTTGAAAGGGCTTCCGATTAGGGTTCCAAAAAAAATTATTATTCATCGATCACTATTCATAAGGTACTGTTCATCGATTACTATTTATAGGTACTGTTCATCGAAGCACTAATGGCAGGTACTGTTCATCAGTGAAAAAAATTGCTTTTATTCTTTTCTTTTCGGGTTACCGTTCATGGCTTCGGGCAGCGATCAGGACGTGGAAGACGCACTTTCTAAGCTCTTGCAAATGGGTACAGTGGCCGAATACCAGATAGAGTTTGAGATTGATAACATCAAATAATTAACACTTTTATATATCAAATTCCCGCGTTTATGGCCTCACTTTATATCATTTTTATATGAATTCGGTACTAAATTCATTTATTTGGCGAATTCAGATAATTAGAGGTATTGGAACGGAAAAGATGCGGAAAAACAAAAAAATGAAGAAAATACATCTAAAACCGCATTATGGAAGCTTAGAAGATATTACGGCGTAACGTCCCGCAGGAGCTATACGCCGTAATCAATTATTAATTATGAAGAATTGGTGCTGACATGGCATTACGGCGTAACATTCCGCAAGAGTTAAACCGTAAAATATTTATTAAAGAGGATAATTATGCTGACTAAGGGTTACGGCGTAACGTGTCGATGTAATTACTTTGTAACCTATTTTAATACTAGTTGAAGAAATGCTGCGTCAGAAAGATTTCGGTGTAACGTGGTCGATGCCGTTACGCCGTAAGGTAAGACTCGAACCAGGGACTAATGCTGTATAAAAACTAGCAAGTTTCAACAATTAATTGCAAGTCCAAAGAAAGTTCAGGGGTTAAACTCGTACAAGGGCCAAAGTAATTATTTAGTATATATATGACATGATATACTGTGATATCATTCATTCTCGTACAGTGTTGTTTAGCCGACAACAAGAAAGGGAAAAAAGAATAGTTCGAGCAGCGGTATAGGGCAAACCCTTTGGGGTTTGCCATGGTGTTCGACTAGGGGATTGAGAGCACTAATCTAGCACAGTTTGTAATCATACATTAATTTTATGTGGTAAATTTAATTATGTTATTTTGACTTATTAGATCTAGCAATATGATTATTGATGTTATGATTATTTATTATGCTTTATTAGTTGTTCATTTGCATTTAGTTAATTAATTATCCTTGTGATTATTAATTTATGATCTTATTGTTTTAGTTGCGCCTTTATTAATTTATGTAGTATAAATTTTGAAACCCTTTAAACTCCCTGCTAGGTTTTGATATAAGGTAGAACGTGCACTAAAAGTGTGTATAAGGTGAATCTCAAACCTTGTGCGCGCGATTGATTACAATAGAGTAACCAATACTCGTAATTGTTCGCCCTTTATCCATGAGGTTAGATCCCTTTGCATTTGATTCTTGGTTAGGAGTACGAGCTAATAGGAGACCACCTGTTAGATAAAATATATCTCATAATTAAAAGGAACCCTTAATCACTGTAAATCGAGAATAGGTTAATTCTCCTTGTGAGTCCATTTCACTCTGTACACATAGGTTAGGTACATTTACAAATCTGGACCTAACGAACTTAGACCCCTTCTAAGGTTGTAATTAGACATTGCACATACGATCATTAAATGCGGCTATCCTTCCTAGTTGTCTGTCACTATACCAATTCCCTTTTTGACAGCAAGGCTTACCACCCAAGCATCCTGCAATAATTCTACTAAAACTCAACCATGTTTTCTTTACTGCTTTCTTAGGTAGATTAATAAAATTAAACAGACGATTAGAGACACAAACTGTTCTTTGGGTCGACACCCGTAGTTAGGGTTTTATAAATGTAAAACCTGATGTAGTTTCTGTTAAAGGAAATCTCGCATCAGAGATGCTTATAAAATAAGTAAGCCGCTTCTACAATGTGCACTCTTAAGGTCAAACACCACAACTTTAAATGAAGCTTTTTCATTAGCCCGTGCAATGGAAGCATGCTTCACGAACCAACAATTTTAGGAACTATTGAGGTCGAATCCTATAACTTTGGGAGAAGCCTTCTTTAGAGCTCGTATCACCGAGGCTCGTTTTGAGGACGCGAATAACCAAGCAGTCGATAATAATTGTGGTGATAAAAAAGATCCTAACGTGAATGATAAACAATAAGTGAAAATGCTGATGACCAAGAGATTGAAAACGTTAAAGATGAAGCAGGCAAGAATGTTCAAGATTAACATGTTTCTGAAGAGAATGATGATACCAACAATGTGATTTTGATTGTTCATTGCCACCTCATAAAGGGGCCACATAAGATCTTAAGAAAGACAAGGATGAACAAGGTAAAAAAAAGAAAGGGGTTATTACATTTTCTGAAGTTGGTGCCAACAAACACAACAACCCTAATGGTTTGTTCAACAACAACCCTAATGGTTTATTCAATGATGTTGGCGGGGTTGAGTATAGCAAGGCTAATGGCGTGTGGGTGCCTGTTAGGAAAATTGAAGATGGTTGGTATTTATTCGATAAATTAGGATTAAGCAAAGAGTCGCATTGTAAATCTAATTTGGATGTACATTTACAATTTCATGTTGATTGACAAGACATAGGTTCACAAGTAAAAAATTGGGATCCCGGAATCAAGATAATTTTTATAGACATCACCTTGAGGACAAGGTGGTTTTTGAAGGTGTGTAGAGTGTTATGCCAGTGTTGTAGGAGGACGGACGACCCAAACGACCCCAAAGGGAGAAGTCCAAGCCCGTATGTCATAAAGATTATGTCATATAATCTATCCTTATTTAAGTGTCATTGTTTAGGAATGTCTTCATGTTTATTTAGGAAAGTCAATCAAAAGTGCTTTTCAAGACAACACCTTGAGGGCAAGGTGGTTTAGAAGGAGTGAGGAATGATACGCCTGGGCCGAGCCATGACCCATTTAGCTATTAGGGTTTTACCATACTTTGTCTTATAAATACTCTTGTACTCTTTCATTATAATCAATCAATCAAGTTAACAATTCTGTAATCTTTTGTTCTCTCTTCTGACGGAGCTAGCACACGCTTGATGTGGTGTCCTATCCCATACAACCTCTAACAGGGTCGTGTCATAATCATAAATACACATTAACCACCAAACCCTAAATCCATATTCATAACCACAATCAACAATTTCAGACAAGAAAGATGAAATCAACAAGAAAAATGGTTAGTGATATTTATTTGCTTATTTATTCCGTTATGCTTATTTGATCATTTCACATTAATCACAACCTCATTTATGCAATGGCAGAAAAAGATCGGAGCAAAGATGAAAGAACTTAAGATTTGGTAGACTATGTGTATGATAAGTATGGGAACACAACAGTTACTGATGAGATGCTAGACGACATGTATAATTTTGCTATGATGAAAGGTTAGTGTATTTCTTCCATTCACATGTATAATATTTGGTAGACTATGTGTATGATAAGTATAGGAACACAACAGTTACTGAAGAGTGATAAGGAAAATATGTTTGACTGCATTTCCATTCAAATGCTCATGCCATGCCATTAGTGGTGTTTAGATATAATTTTCATACCATTAAAACGGTATCAAAACACCCCTTTTGGTAGTATCAAACACCCCTAATAGTCTTAATGGTAGTGTCAAACATCCTTAATAGTCTGCAATTTGTCTCCAAAACACACCTAATGGTCTGCAAATCTGTTTTGTAAAGAAATACTTATCCATGGTAGAATCTGAGAATGGAAAGGCAAAGCTGATGGTAGAATCTAAGAAGGAAAAGGCAAAGCTGATGGTATCTAATGAGACGGTTGAGTAAGTTTTAGCTAAGTATGGGAAGAACTGAAATATTAAGGATGAAATAGCTAATGTCATATTGGAAGATTTGCGAATTAAATATGAGAAATGTTAGTTAATTATAGTGTCTTGTATATGTACATTTAACATGTATCAAGTTTGATTTAACTTGTCTTAACTTATTAACTTCTAGATGATTAGGGTCAGGGAAAAGTTGATGATCTTCAAAACATAGTACAAAGGCTTGAAAGGGATTTGGCTAGGGATAATGGAAGGCAAAGCAGACAAAGCATGATCTTGTTGATGCTCTTGATCTTGAAAACAGAATCAAAAAGCTTAAAGATGATTTTAGCAGGTTGCTAAAGGAAAAGAATGCAAAAGAGGGAAATGAGACAGAATTAAAGATGAATAAAGGTATGTTTTTGCAAGTTTAAAAAGCTTGAAGAGGATTTTAGTAGGATGTTTATATGTCTTTGCCTGTTCATATGTCTTTGCATATTTAACAATGTTTATATGTCTCTTCTAAAGTTTTTAAACAATGTTTATATGTTTTTTCCTGTTTAACAATGTTTATATGTCACTTCTAAAGTTTTTTAACTATTTATATATTCAAATGCTTGCAGAAGTGGTTCAAGTATACAATGATGAAGGTTTTTCTGGTGATGAAGATGTTGTCTGCTTTAATGATGTAAAATATTTACTCACTGATGATGAGATAAGGATGTTTAAGGAGACACTCATAACAGCCAGAGGTCCTAGAAGACAACTTGCTTCCACTTCCAGAAGATCCAGAGGTCCCATTGATTCTACGACATCCAGAGCTCCTAGAAGACAACTTGCTTTCACTTCCACAAGATCCGGAGCTCTTATTGCTTCCACTTCTAGTGCACAAGCTACTTCCACCTCAGCTCTAAGAGTGTACAAGAGAATAGATATGACAAAATGTGTACTTACTTTGTTTGCTCCTAATGCTCCGCCACCTTCAGCCTCACAAAAAAGAAAGTCAAAGCCTTAGCCATGACCGAATCTGTTGTATGTTGATGTTTAGAAACACTTGGTTTAGTATCTGTATGCTGATGTTTAAAAACATTTGCATTGTTGATATCCTTTGTTCTATACTTTCTTTTGTATGTTGATGTTTAGACATAATGTATGCTTGTTTATTCAAGTATTTTGGCATAACCTGTTCCGTAATATTTAGCATTTGTAGTAATATTTAACCTATTTTGAGTTGACTGCATTTACATTCAAAACTTATGACATTTTGCATTTGCAGTTTGACTTTCGTTGACTACATTTCCATTCTAAACTGATGACATTTAGCATTTGCAGTTTGACTTTAGAAAGTCAAACTACAAATGCGAATGCATTTCTATTTATCATAAGGGGGTGTTCGGATTTGCATACTGCAAACTGTAAAATGTTCAGAGTTGACTGCATTTACATTCAAAACTCTTGACATTTAGCATTTGCTAAAGTCAAACTGCAAATGCTAAATGTCATTAGTTTTGACTGTATTTCCATTCAAAACATGTATAGGCATGACTGCATTTCCATTTGGCATAAAGGGGTGTTTAGATTTGCATACTACAAACTGTATTTCCATTCAAAACATGTATGGGTATGACTGCATTTCCATTTGGCATAAGGGGGTGTTTGGATTTGCAGACTTCAAACTGCAAAATGTTTTAAGTTGACTGCATTTACATTCAAAACTCATGACATTTAGCATTTGCAGTTTGACTTTCCAAACTAGGATAACGTGTTCCTTATTAAGAATATTAACATAACACACATCAGTCGCATTTACAAAAGGAAAAATGACAAAACATACTAGAATAGTTCAAGAAAATTTAAAGTGTTCGAGGTGCAAGCATAACAAACAAAATAAGTTCATTCATAAATTCATGACTTGACCGCCCTCATTGATTTAGTCAAATTTTGACACAAAGTTGCACTTTAGGAAATAGTTCAAGAAAATTTAAAGTGTTTGAGGTGCAAGCATAAAAAATAAAATAAGTTCATTCATAAATTCATGACTTGACTGCCCTCATTGATTTAGTCAAATTCCGACACAAAGTTGCACTTTTCAGGAAATTTTGAAGTGTTTGAGGTGCAAGCATAACAAATAAAATAAGTCAATTCTTAAATTCATGACTTGACCGTCCTTATTGATTTAGTCCCATTCCGACACAAAGTTGCACTTTAGGAGCCTATATAGCACAACATCACACCAAACACTATCTTTATATGTTGTTCCCACAAAAAAACAACAAGGACATGCTTGGAAACGGTTACCTCACCACCCTTCTTAAGCCACTGTAACTTGTAAGGTTTTGGACGATTCTTTGTTTTTAACCCCAATTTCTGAACTGCCTATTCAACTATCAAATTATCACAACTCTCCGGGTCAACCACAAAGGTGCAAACCTTACCCAAAATAGTACAAGTTGACTGAAAGATGATGTGCTTGAGCCAATCATCGCCAGCAGCCTTTGGCGTCAAGCAAGAGCGCCTTACCATCAAAGTCACCCCCAGATCCCCACTCACAATCTCTTCTTCATATTGTTCATCATCAAACACTAGAGGTTCTTCATAATCGTTATCCGCCAAACCATTATCTTCCCATTCCCCATCAATGAATAAGTGTCTTTTCCCAGCCTTCTTACACTCCGAATGTTGGTGTTAGGGGTGTTATTTTGAGCTGTGGGATAGGGCATAAGAATGAGAGAGTTTTTGTGTTTTTGCTAGTTAAAAATGAGAAGTGTATGAATACTTGCAAACAGGAGCCTTTATATAGGTAAAATATCTAGCAAAACCATTAACAAAACCATGGTATTCTACTTGGAATGACTAGTTGTAAGAAGCCCATGGGGGGAGGATGGTTCTTGTGTAAGAATGTATGGAGTTGTGTAAGAATTGTAAGATTGGTTGCTTGTATAGGTTTATAACACATGTGTTTCTAGAAAGCAAGTTGTAGATATTATTTTCTTGTGTTTTATTCATCTAAAACCGGCCACATATGTATAAGAGTATGAAATTGTATAATTTTTTTATTATTGGGTATAATTGTGGGTATTTGATTGAGTATAGATAGGTATAATGGTTTACTTGTATGCAAAAAAGGTTCCAAAATACGAAACCTAAACATTTTACGTAACGTATAAAAATAAAATATGAAAAGTTGATTATTATTTTCGTAAAAAAATAATATAATGCTTGCTTAACGTAAATTTTTATTTGTTTGGTGTCCGTTTACGTTGAATGTTGATTTTTAGTTTACGCGATTTAACTAAACGGTTGAAATTAAAATTAAACGCGTAAAACCCTAAAAATAAATAATGGTAAGATTGAAGTCGTAAAATGACTTGAAATAACGGATTGTTACATAAAGTATTATACAAATTTAAGCAAAACGAGAGGTTCGTACCAAATCTATGCAACATAAAGTTAACTATAAAAAGGGCCAAAACTTTCGAATGAAGTTGACTAAATAAAAATGAAGAACAAAGAGGGTGTTTATACTATAAAACGTACAAAAACCTATAAAACGTATAAAAACGTACAAAAACCTATAAAACGTATAAAAACTCTACATTGTAGATTCTTATTTCTAATAATATCTTAATTACATCCAAAGATGAGGGGGCGTATTACGTAGGTAGATACTAATCAAGCACACTCAACATCCTAATTATGCTAAACAACCTAAAGCTTTAAGCATAAGTTACTATCTAATGACAAGTTATGGCATGAAGGGATCCCTAAGTGAGTAATTGACACTGTGTATTACTCTCCCCTAGATTAATACAACCTCTCATATTCGGGTTGCCCGAACAGACCCAACCCGAGTTGATCCGAACGGACCCGACCTGAATTGACACGAACCCTACTAGCGCGAATTCAAATAGGGTCGATTTCATGTATGAAATTTTTAACAGTGACTCGACCTTGACCCGACCCGAACGTGACCAACCCGACCCGACTAAAGTGACAGAGTATCTTTTGATTTAAAAAAATAACAAAACCAATAGAAAATAGAAAAAAAAAACAATTATAAATTTTATTTATAAAAAAATGTATCAAAGTAAATGAAAATTCCACTCAAACTATTTTAATCTCTCATTCTAGTTACATGGGGCGAAAGTAGGTAACACAGTAATATCTATCTTTTTATCAAGTGGTTAAAAACAGACATAAACAGTAACAAACACAGGTGGTGATCTGAAAATGGGGTTTGACAGGATTGAAGAGGCATTGACTTTAAGGAGAAACAACGATCGAGTTAATCTCATTGGTGTTGTTTCTGAGATTGGTTTCTCCAAACAAACCAAAGGCACTGGTCTGTTTTTTTTTTTTTTTTTTTTTTTTTAATTTTTATTTTTATTTTTTTTATTTTTTTTTTTTCATTTAATTTTTTAAATTCTTTTAAAAAAATTTTTGTTTTTGTTGCCGTGCATAATTTATGGCTTATTTTTATTGGTTTTGGGCTTATCACTTTTGTGGCTTATTTTGAAACTTTTCAGCTTATATAAGTTCATTATGATAATTAACTTATATAAGCAGAAAAGTTTCAAAATAAGCCACAAAAGTGAGCTTATGAAACATAAGCCCAGAACTAAATAAGCCATAAGGTGGCTATATAAGCTGAAACAAACACCCCAAAGTTAAACTCAATCGCGCTTTTTCTTCATTTTATCTCTTGTACTACATTTCAAAATGAAGTAACCACTTTTCGATCAACTACAGTCTACAGGGATTACCTTTATCATCATCAATATGATACGAACCTATCCCATATTAGGCTCGTATCGGTTCACAAGTCCAAATGTAGAACTCACTCAAAAAACTAGCTTGTTTGAGGAGGGGACACCTAGACTGTATGAACCATCAACCAATCCCATACTTGGCCGATGTGGGATCATAACACAATATGACTCATTTGCATTCAATAACTTGCCACTTAATCATAATATACTTGACTATATGTTCGTGTTTAAATGTGTATACGTTGTTTGTGATTTTCTACCTATTGTAATATGTGGATTTGTCGCCCATTATAAGTTACTTTTTTCCTTTTGTACGTAGATTGTATTTGCACGCTAAAGATTGTAGATTTTTCATCTCCCACCGTTGGAATCTACGTTAATATCTTTCAACCACAGTTTGAAAAACTACCGAATGTCAACTCAGCCGGTGACATTATCGTCCTTTGGGGTCTTATGGTATTTCCATCTACTTTTTACTTGTATGGTTTTGCATGTAGAAAGACAAGTTAACACAATACACTAATCTGTTTACAATGCTTGCTTGGCGTATTAATTTTCAGCCCACTACATTTTGTTTCACAATAGTGCATCTCAGTTAGTTTTAAGCTAGTAGCTGCTGGTTATTCTTGGTAGCGGTGACTTGATTCTTTTGTATGTTGTTATGTCAGCTGAAAAAAAATATGTCATTAATCAATGCGGTTTTGTACAAAGACTCTGGATCCTTTGCACTATATGATGGAAGAGACGCCTCAAGTTTTTCACCGTATCAAGTTTCATCTAAGATTATTGGTAGGAACGAAGACAAGAAGCTGTTTCTTACACGCTTGAGACAATGGTCATCTACATACCCAACCTAACACTGGTATTTGGATCGTTATCTATTTATGTTTACTGTTCGCTAAACAAACTTATATGTAGACATAACTAGGGGTTAAATTTAGATTCTGACGTTCTAAAAAAACTGTTTAATACGTAAATAACGTCTTACATGATGACAGCATCATGTGATTCCTGTGTCAATTAGAAGAGGACAAGGAAGGGGTACGACTTCAACTGAATGTGTAAGTAATTCGAGGAACATTTGGTCTTTATAGCGTTTCAATGTATCTGTATTTTAAGTTTTTAGACGTGAATTATATATTCTTGGACTCTAATGTTTAATCAGAGTTTGAGAAAAATTGTGTAGGTTCTTCATATCTGTTGTTCAAATGAAGGTGAGTGGATGCTTTTCGTGTGGGATGGAACCGATGCTCCACCGCTAACTCTTAACTCAGAGTGAGTGTGGGGTTCATCTATAAGCTTATGTGTTACATAAATTGTTTAAACTCACGTTTTGTTGTTGTTGTCTACTACGCGTGCAGCCTTGAAGCAGAGTTTGGTAGCCCTCTTGCGCTGCAGTTGGAATCAAGTCCCTTAGAAAGAGATGTTCTCCGTAAATTCCCATCTGT
>BQNB010184302.1:0-12322 GCA_026074375.1 Tanacetum coccineum
AAGGTCCTAAATGGTGATTTTTGCTATAAAGAACTTATATACATATAAAATGATAAATGTAAAGACATAAAGAGTTTTAGATGACCTTAGTATGATGTATGATGATGAGATATATGCTCTAAACCCTAGCTTTCACAACCAAGAAACCCTAATCCAAATAGAAACCCTAATCTTGCAATAACTTGATTAAACCTTGTAATTGCTTAACCAACCCTTCAAAACACCTTAGGTTATTATAGGAATGATGTGTGAATGCTTGTATGGTCTTAGAAAATCAAGCTATGGATTTTCTAAATGGGGTGTTTGATGCCATGGCCTAAGAGAGAGCAAAAAGGGGAGATGGTTTTGATTTTTCTATAGTGTTAAGTGTTGAATGAGTTACTACTTGCAAGTATACTTCCTATATAATCACAAGGCTAGTCAAAGATGAAATCGAAGTCTTCTAAGACAAGATGAGGGTCTTAAGGAAGAATAGTAGTCAAGGTATGAAGAAATTGTGTAGATGTTCCCTAATAGTTGAGAACATCCTATGAAAACATGGATATGTGTTTTTAAAGGTAATATCTTTGTATATATCATGCCATATCCGGTTTTATATGTATATGTATGATATGTTTTTCTAATTTTTGAGTATTGGGTATAATCATGGGTATTTGTCGAAGCGTAGAAAAGTTTTAGTGGTTCCGGGTATGCCTAAACGTATTTAATCGCGAAACGTAATCACTTTACGCAACCAATAAAAATAAAATGAACAAAGTTAATAATTATCCTCAAAATAATTACTTAACACTTGCTTGATGTAAACATTTAATCGTTTGATGCCCGTTTATATTGAATGATAATTTTTAGCTTACACGATTTAATTTATCGTTGGAAATTAAAGTGAACGCATAAAAGTTTAAAATAAATAATTGGATGTTCATTGAAGTAAAAAGGTGTGAAAATGTGAGTTGTTACATTAACAATGACAGTAGTAATAGGTTCAGCAGTACTAACAGATATACCAGCAGTAGTAACTGATGCACTGGCAGTATTAACTTCTATATCAGTAGTGGGAACCTGAACTTCTCCTCCTTCAACTGTATCTTTGTTAGCATCATAAACTTGTTCAATAGCTTCATCCATATTAACACCAAACTCTTCATCAAAATCTCTGTCTTTAAAGATTGAACTCTGTTTCCTCTGTTTCAAATTCCTCCCCTGTTTGGATGCATCCTCCTCACCTAAACTTCTTCTTCTAGAGGTACTAATCTTGAATAAATTCATCCCTAGAGGTCTTGACTTCCTTTTCCTTTCCAGATTCTTGACTCTCTTTTTCAAATTAGCAATCTCCTTTGCTTGAGCAGTCTTTGTTGTCTCCAAGTCAAGAACTCTATCAGACAGTTTTGTACAAAGGTCCATCAATTCCTTAAGTTTTAGTCTGTCCTCCCCCTTTCCAAGTGTGTTAACTCTTGAGAGAGGTGGGTCATTTGACTATTTAGATGCAGTCTCAAACCTAGTTTGAGCTTCTGCATCTCTTAATATGGTATATTGGCACCTGGGACCACTACCTGAACTAGTTCCCTGAGGACTTGTCTCATTAAGTGTTGCCATGGATGGGGTCTTATTTATGTTACCACTGTCCTGCTCTGCTTCTAAGCTAGAAGCAGTAGTGGCAGCCCTTTCCATTCTATCTTCCCTCTCCTTAGTGACAGTCTCATCTGCAACAAGGGGAATAGGTCCACTAGACTGAGATATCTCAGTGGCCCTTTTGGATTTCCTAGGTCTGTGAGTCTTTTTGGGTTGAGATGATGATGGAACAGTGATTGGTTCTTTATTAGAGGGTTGAACAGATGTGGATGTGTGTTGGGGATCAGTAGGTTGTCCTGACCCTTCACCCATATCTACTTGTTGTGCTAGCATAGATGAAAACAATGGTGTTACAGTCCCTGAAAAATCTTTTCTTTGCCTTCTCATGTTTGCAAAAATCTTTTTAGTATGAGAAGGTGTATCATAAACAACGTTAACTTCTGAAAGATTTCCAATTTGTTTGTTCAAAAACAGTTGTAAAAACCTTGGATACATTAAAATCTTTTTATAACTATCCAAGTTCCTCATCATACCATCAAAAATCAATTTAGAAAAATTAAACTTTTGATTTGTAGCCAAACATATAATTGCAGATGCAATATTAGTACCAAATTCATTCCAAGCAGTTGATTTTAAACTTAAACATTGTAAGATGGTATGTATAAGATACTTCTATTGAGGGGAAAAGTAAGGTTTCTAAAAAATAAGTTTCTCAGAAAGCTTTTCATATCTCATCAATTGAAGGTTTTCAAAAAAATTAGTGTTTGTTAGACAAGCAATACCATCCTCATCATTTCATCAATTTGTTTGTTCAAAAACAATTGTAAAAACCTTGGATACATTAAAATCTTTTTAGAACTATCCAAGTTCCTCATCATACCATCAAAAATCAATTTAGAAAAATTAAACTTTTGATTTGTAGCCAAACATATAATTGCAGATGCAATATTAGTACCAAATTCATTCCAAGCAGTTGATTTTAAACTTAAACATTGTAAGATGGTATGCATAAAATACTTCCATTGAGGGGAAAAGTAAGGTTTCTAAAAAATAAGTTTCTCAGAAAGCTTTTCATATCTCATCAATTGAAGGTTTTCAAAAAATTTAGTGTTTGTTAGAATTGAAGATCTCTCCTCACAGATGATTCTGATATTACTATTGTCTTGCCCTCAACCTTGGCATGAATCTAAGTTTCATTATTGACTGTTTTGGTCTTAGCAGTAGACCAAAACTGTTCAATACAAGAAACATAAATAGTAGGACTAACTGTCAAGGCATACCTTATGGGGTTAGCATTCAGGAAGTCCACTATCTCAGCAAAATCAGCCTTCTCTGTGGATTTTTCCAAGTAAGCAACCATATTATGTGAGTCAGCAAAATTTAGGCCCGTCATGGATGTCGAATTTTTTAGAATCGGCAATGAAATTGAATTAGGGTTTGTGAATTGAGAGTAGTAGAATGATTAAGAACGGTTATGGTGTGATTGAATGCGCTTAAATAGATAATAAAGAAAACCTATAAGCGAAGTATCCGTTTTATAGACCAAAAATACCCTCAACAGTTGTAACTCCAACGATAACCTAGCAGTAGTAAGTTAACCTGGCAGCACTAACTTTTGCCCAGTAGTACTAAGTAATGCCCAGCAGTACTAAGTAATGCCCAACAACATTAACTCTTGAGTTACCAGTTTTAACCCTAATTCCATCCTTTGCAGCTTTTTCATTCCATTTCAACCATCCTTTGTGTATAATCCGCTGCATATTAACATAATTAACCTCCCCTTAATTAATACTTTAGAGGTTAAGCATTCCAATACTTGCAATCACATATTGAAATATGCTAACATCAAATGCTTTTGTGACCAAATCTGCAACATTCTGATCTGTGTGAATCTTGATCATCTGAATAAGCTTCTTCTCATTGGAATCTTTGATAAAGTGATGTCTAATCTCAATGTGCTTTGTCTTTGAGTGAAAAACAGGGTTCTTCACTATGCATAATGTGCTCTTATTATCAATATAGAACTTTGTATGCATAAAGTTATATCCATAATTAAGCATTTGATTTTGTATCCAAAGCACTTATCCACAACAACTTGAAGCAGCTACGTATTCAACCTCTATAGTGGAATTAGCAACCACAATCTACTTCTTGAACTGCCATGAAATCAATCTATACCCTAGGAATTGACAACATCCTATTGTGGACTTCCTATCTAAGCTTGCTCCTGCATAGGCACTGTCAGTAAATGCCACCAAATCAAAAGGTGAATCCTTAGGATACCAAAGGCCCCATTTAAGTTGACCTTTTAAGTATCTAAAGATCCTTTTCACAGCATAAAGATGTGAAATTTTAGGATTGACTTGGAATCTTGCACAAGCACATACTGCAAACATAATATCAGGCCTTAAAGAAGTTAGATACATCAATGATCCAATCATGGATCTATACAAGTGTTCATCTACATCTTCACCATCTGCATCTTTGAGCAAAGGCTTATGGGTTTCCATGGGTGTGCTTGCTGTTTTGACATCACTAAAGCCAAATTTCTTCAAAATCTCAGTCACATACTTGTCTTGGCTTATAAAAATTCCATCTTCCTTCTGCTTTACTTGCAGTCCTAAGAAGAATGTGAGTTCACCCATAGAGCTCATTTAAAACTTCTTATGCATCATCTTCTCAAATTCTGTGCATAACATCTTCTTTGTAGAACCAAAAATGATATCATCTACATACACTTGAACTAACAGAATATCACCTTTGTCCCTTTTGATAAATAAAGTCTTGTCTATCTTTCCTCTCTGAAACCCATTGTCCAACAAATAAGTTGACAAGGTTTCATACCAAGCTCTAGGAGCTTGATGCAGTCCATAAAGTGCCTTTTCTACTTTGTATACTCTGTCAGGGAAGTCTGGATCTTCAAATCCTGGTGGTTGACAAACATAGACTTCCTCTTCAATCTTACCATAAAGAAAAGCACTCTTGACATCCATCTGGTACACCACAAAGTCTTTAAATGAGGCATAGGCTAAGAATAGCCTAATTGCTTCAATTCTGGCAACAGGGGCAAAGACTTCATCATAGTCAATCCCTTCTTCTTGTGTGTACCCTTGAGCAACCAATCTTGCTTTATTCTTAATCACAATACCTCTTTCATCTTTCTTGTTCCTGTACACCCATTTAGTACCAATGGCCCTTTTGCCATCAGGTAAATCCATCAAGGTCCAAACCTGTTGTAACTTGAACTGCAGAAGCTCCTCTTGCATAGCTTCTATCCAGCTTGGAACTTTTAATGCTTGGATTACCTTCTTGGGCTCTTCTTGTGATAAGAAACATGCAAACAGACAATTATGAAAGTCTTTATGGTTGGTCCTCTGTTGTACTAAACTAAACATAACATGTTGAGTCACAATCTTTGTGTAACGCCCCGACCCAAAAGGGTAGAAGTATTACAAATATGGTGTGACATCAAAAGCATTCATAATCATAACACAAGCATAAACAGCGGAAGTCTTAAATAAATAACCAAAGGATAATAAGTCAACACGACTTAAGGTACATAAGTTCTCAAAGGACAGACATATCCAAACGAAATAACTGAAATAACGAATGTCTTGAAAAGAAACAATTCATATATCAAAACTAAGATAATGCTTGTTTTTGGATGCAAACACATTAACTTCTATTCCAGCAGCATTAACAGTTGAACTAACAGCATTACATTTGTTAGTGATTACCATAACCACTAGTATAATATTGTTTAGTGCTGTAATACTAACAGGGGGACTAACTTCTTGATTAACTCTTTGATCATCTCTTGCTCCTCTAATACTGGAACCTCACTATCTTCCCCTGAAGCTTCCTTTCATTCCCTGGATCTTCATATGCATCTTTCTGCCTCCATCCCCGATGGTTTGAATCCAGCATCATGGAGAATCCTTTAAATTCTGAAGAAGATGTGGATCAGCAGGCCACGTGGAAGCAGAATGTAATCTTTGCCAGGTCACCTGTCTCCATTCTTTTCTACTTTACCTGCACATCACATAATGCTTTTGTACCCGCACTACCATTAGATTGATTCCATGTAACAACTAGCTTATAGTTCATAGACTTTATTAGTGCATCTATATCAAAAAGCCAATTTGGTCCACTTCCTGCAATATTAGGTGTATTCTCACTAAATTAAACATGCAGGTTTTCTTCTACCATCCTAGTTCTACAGTTGAATACTCTTAATACTTTGCTATTGGCAGAGTATCCTATAAAGAACCCTTCATCAAGCATTTCCCATCAAACCTTTACCCTAGGTGATCGTATAGTAGTAAGGATTAAAACAGGGAACACCGTAAATGTCACAGAAAAGCTCAAAAGCAGGTTTGCAACCTAGAAAACGTTCATAAGGGGTCTTTTGTGAGCTTGTATAATTAACACCCAATTTTGACATAACAAGCAGCTATTAACTACTCGGACCCAAAATTTGTTGGCAATTCATTGAATTAGCTAGCATATCCTCCATCCTCATTAGTATCCTATTTTCCCTTTAGCTACACCATTTATGTATGAAGTTCTATCAACAGCTAAAATTCCCTCTTAATACACCTTCATTCACAGAACTGATCATGACCTAATTCTTGAATTCATACAGTATTGTCACATCTAATCACTTCGCCCTTTAAAAAGTCTATTAATTATCTATTGCATGTTAATAAATGTATTTAAGGATATCACTAGTTTTCATCCTAGTGGCTAAAAAGAAAACCCAACTAAACCTACAAAAAACATTGTGACAACTGGCAGTGCATCATCTTCATTAACTCTTTACAAATGTAGGAGTCTAAACAAATCCAGTGTGCAACATTTGCAATGGATTGGCTGATTGAACTAACTGTTATTGGACTTTACAAGATAGCTCTATGTTGCTTTCCGCTTCTGACAAGCAACACAAGTTTGATTAATTTCAAAAAAGTATTTTGGTTAATGAAGGTAAAAACCTCTTACAAGGTTTCCCCTTACTATTTCATTACCAATTATTTTTTTGAAATTTACATGTCCAAGCCACCATGCCAAAGATTATGATTCATTTTTGTGGTGTGGCTTTTGCAAAGAGGACAAGTGAGAACCTCCATGAGGAACAACATTCTTTAAGTCAATACTATACATGTTAATCCTTTCTATGAACATTAACAAAATATGACTTTCATTCATCAGTTAACTTAAAGTCTGGAGACAGAACACATATTCATATCATAAAAAAGAACACTAATATTCATTGTCACAAGGCACATTTGAGAGACACTGAAAAGGTATATAAACATTAGTTCCATATACACAAAATTCACATATTAAGAATCCAATTACCAGTTTATTATTTTACCTTTCCCAGTAATTTTCCCTCCTTTGGAATTACCTCCAAAGGCAACAAATCCTCCATCAATTTCTTCATAATCTGTAAGATAGATATGTTTCCTGTCATGTGCCTAGAAGTATCCACTGTCAATCCTCATTTTATTCTTCAAATCTTGTTTGTTAGGATTGCCCAACACATAATGGTAAGAAAAGAAAGATTTCTTTTGGGGACCCAAGCCATTACTGACTTGGATCTGCCTTGTGCATCAATATAGTCAAATCTTTTAAAGGACATTGATGCACCATTGTTTCTGGAGACATGATCTAAAATTTTATGCTTTGGTCTCCAAACCCAACATGCTAAGGCCTTGACAGCATTTCCCTTGTTTCCCTTAACAGCACTAAGAACTGCTTTATGTTGCCTACATGTAATAACCCTTGAGGAGCCCTTAATAGTATTAACCTTTTTAGTGAAATTACTGTTATTAGCTACTGTTATTTTGTTAAAAGGCCTTCTAGTAGTTGAATATGCAGTATTAATAACATTTTTCATGGGTCCTGCATTATTCACTGCTGTTCTTGATTGAACAGTATTAACTGGTCTTATAGTATTAACTAAAATTGGGCCAGACCTAGATAAGACTGTTCTTGGAACCATGTTCCTTTTTGGACTGAGGTGAGTTAATTTAGAGAAATTCTATTTGTTCACCCTTTGAATATTAGTCCAAAATGGTTTTGCAAATCTTCCATTATTATACCAGTTATTGCAATCATTCTTTAAATGATTAAAACTACCACACACATGACAAGCTTTGTTGAACATCTCAAAATCACTTCCTAATTTTTGAGACATCTGTTGGTTCCAGTTTCTCTTTTTCCCTTTAGTACTAGGTGTGATATTGCCTATTTTTATCAACGATGTATCTCCTAGGGAGATATGACTTGACTCAAAAATGCCCAATTTTTATAACCTAATTGAACCCTAATTTAATCAATTAAAAACCTAACCCTAATTTTATAAAACTAAGATTAAAAATATTAAAACTATTTTATTTTTCTAAAAAGACAGGGTAGGAAATGTAAGAAAAGAAAGAAAAGGATAGGCGGGCAAACTAACTAGAATTTACACTCTTATGAAAACGTGTACCCTTTAACTATCAAGAAAGTACAATTTAAACCCTACGCTATGGCTTATTTTTGGCTTATTAAAAAATGAAATTCAGCAAAAACTTAAAACTACAAAGTTGTTAAAGAGCTTATTCCCTACAACTTTAATAAAAGCACTTGCAACTTTTAACAACTAGATAAGCTAGAAACTTAAGATTTTCAAATCTGTTACAGAAACTAAGGGTTTACTAGCTTTTCTAGAAATTGGCTTATTCCTAGCTTATTACTAACTGAAAATGAAAACCAAAAGAAGATAAATGGAGCTCAAGATGTGTACTAAAGATATCTAAAATGTAATAAGCTAAGTTTTAACAAAAATAACAAGAAAAATGATATTAAAAAGTGCAAGTTTCAGCTTATAACTGTTTTTAAGCTTTTTCTAATAAGCTAAAAAGCTTATTTCTAATCCTTGAAAGCTGAAATTTTAGAAATAAGCTAGTCTATTGATATAGAACTAACCTGGATAAAAGGATTTTAAAATTCACAACTAGAAATTAGAAATCAAGAGGAAATAAGCTATAAGTCTCTTTTGCTGCTATTCAACTTTTGTAAGGAAAAATAAGCTAGTCTAAAAGCTTGGAAATGAGAATTAAGTGATGATTTATAAGGAACTAATGGAATACTTCTTAAATGCTTAAATCTAAGGTCTAAATCCTAATCTTATAAGCTAAGAAGACAGCTTAAAAATAACAAGCAACAGCAGTACTAACTGAATTAGTACTGTTGTTTGCTGATGCAATTGACCAAACTCTAAAGTGCAGGCTAAACTTCTTAACCTAAAACTTCATATACTCACTCACTAAATGTATCTAAATATGCATTATCATTAATTGAACACTAGGATGCCTTGAACCATTAAACACTAAAACTACTTAAACAAGAAAACTGCCCTGGTGCTAGCTATCAATTTTTATACTAAAAACTTTGTAAATTTACAAACTAACTCTTAAAACTTACTTAAAACTTGTTAACTATGGAATCCTCAAATGTATAACAGGAATTGACAGTAAATTGTTGACTTTTAGAGTCAAATACACCTTTAACCAAACACTCCTTTACTAAAGCTGTCCAAAATGAAATTTATTTAAAATCTATTTTAAACCTAAAACTTTTGAAACCTTATAGCTACTCCGTCTTATACTAACCTATTTAAACTATTTGAGTATTAAAATCTAAAGCTTATTAAATGGAATAAGCTAGTTTCTCACCTAGCTTTTTATACTAAATGACATAATCTAAAAAAATACAACTTAATGGAGTCCAACTATAATCAAATGAAAATACTTGAATATCTAAACTATCTAAACAGCTTTGAACAGGTTTAAGCACATTATTTCAAAAGAATAAGCTAACTGAATTAAGCTAAGTAAATGCTAAAATGAAATTAAGAATGTAAAACCTGAGAATTGAAGTCTCTTCACACTTAAGCTATCCAAGAGTAGAAGCTTAAATGTTCCTAATGGCTTCCAAAGCCTCTGAACCTCAATAAGTTCAATTTGCTGAATTTGAGCTTATTGTTCCTAATTGCTTCTAAATTGAATGAATAATGAATTCAAATGTAAAATTTTGGAACACTAAATGAATCAAATTACCTCAAGTGATCATGTTTTGATATAAAATGAACAAAACAAGTAATTGAATGACTTAAAACAAGCTTTTGACTGAATTTGAGCTTTTTAACAAGTATAAGCTCAAAAGAGCTTATGAGAGCTTATTGAGTAAAAACAGCTTAATTTTGAAAGGAAAAACAATTGAAACTTAAGAACTGAATTTTATTACTTAAAATGGCAAAGTACAAGCTGAAAGATACAAAGTACAAGTGATTAAAGCTGAATTTGAAAAACTTAAAAGAAAATGCTTAAAAATAAGGAAAATTACAAACTGAAAATCAAACTCACTAACTAACTCCTAAAAATGAACCCTAATTGTCCTATTTATAGAGAATTGAAGAAGAGAAGTGAAAATTTCTCGAATCTTCCCTTGAATGTGAGCCGTAGATCTTTCTTCTTCAATTTGTGGCCGTTGGATTGCTTTTGATGAGGTGTTAGGACCAATTAAGTGTTGACACGTAAGCGCAATGATGTGGAGGTAGTTTAAATACGAGGTAAAGAAGAGAAAGGGAGCGGGGAAGTGATTTTGGTGAAGTTGGGTTTGTGTTGGTTTTGGCGGGAAAATCTGTTGGAGAGGTGGTTGGGAGAATTTGACCCGCGTGTGTATTTGAATCTTTGAGAAATTAGCAACTTCAGTCCCTGCGTTTGATCTCCTCCAGTGTAGTGTAAAAACAAGTTTCGAATTTGTCAATAATGGCCCTTGTGGTTGATAACTTCTATTTTCCCTTTTAAAAACAACTTTTAACTTTTGCAATTTTGGTCCTTTGAACTTAGAAACTTGTAAATAAGCCTTTGAACTTTGAAAACTTGACATTATTGGTCCTTGGCATTAATTGAGCTTTGACTTGTATCGGGCTAATCCGGCTTTTGATTTTGGCCTTCATTCATCACTCTTGTCTTGTCTTTTCCGTTTCTTTGTCGTTTTGACTGATTTTGCTCACTTTTGTCTTTATTATCCTTTCCTGCACAACAGACACAAAAGCACACATTTTTCTATCCTTTTGGCATTTTCTTGGCTTTTATTTGGCCAAATCCCGGGTAATTAATATATACAATTAAGCATTTATCACCTCTTCTCCTCTTCTTCTTCTCTGAAAATTGACTTTTATGGTTCAGATATCGAAAATATGATTTAGCACACTTAAAACTTGTTTTTGAGTTTTCTATTTATAAGGTCTGGAAAAATGCCAATATGGCGTATCGAAAGGCTTCTATATGATGTATTAGGGGTTTCTTGGAATAGGGACCATGTTCGATATCTTCCAGAATATTTTATTTCCGTAGCTTGAATACGGCGTATTGGTCTTCCATGGATACGGCGTACTGATCTTGTTTCCTTCGTGGTATTTTGCGAAGTGTAGGCACAGATACACTGTATCTTCCATGATGGATATGGCATATTGGTTGTCAGAACAATAATCTTCATGTTTCTTCGTTTAAGCTCCAGAATGCGTGCCTTTTTGCTAATCTTCACCAAGTACTCCATAATTACTAGTTGTTTCCTATGGAATAATTACGTTGCAAGATCTCTACTGCTCTTTTTCTCCTCTAAAAATCAACTTTTATGGTTTAGGTATCGAAAATATGATTTAGCACACTTAAAACTCGTTTTTGAGTTTTCTATTTATAAGGTCTGGAAAAAGGCCAATACGGCGTATCGAAAGGCTTCGATACGGCGTATTGGGGGTTTCTTGGAGTAGGGACCACGTTCGATATCTTTCAGAATATTTTATTTCTATAGCTTGAATACGGCATATTAGTCTTCCCTGGATACAGTGTATTGATCTTGTTTCCTTCGTGGTCTTTTGTGAAGTGCAGTCATAGATACGCCGTATCTTCCTTGATGGATACGGCGTATTGGTTATCAGAACAATAATCTTCATATTTCTTTGTTTAAGCTCCAAAATGCGTGCCTTTTTGCTAATCTTCACTAAGTACTCCATAATTACTAAAATTCTCAAATACAAACGATTAAGTAACAATTCTTTGTAATAATTATACAAAATGGGTTATTTATATGGGATAAATGATGCTATAAAAGTGACGTTATTTGATGTCACCAGGTAGTTACGCCCTAACGGGCCTTGAGATCATTCTTTTGCTTGTTTTCCACATCCAAATCTCACGTCTCTTGCTCCAACGCTCGTATTCTTCCTGTAAATGAAATAAGAAGTTATTAAGTAGCATTTTCAGGCATTTAAACAATATTTACAAGCATTTTGTTAGGGATTTTGATACTGAAAAGTATTAACTATTTGATGTTATCAAATATCCCCCACTTGACTTCTACTTGCCCTTAAATAGACCTGTTAGAATAATTCATACAAAAGATTTACCCAATTTAACTTGGAGAAATGAATCTATAATTTACTTATGCTAGAAAAAATCAAAGCCGAACACCTCATGAAAAGGGGATCAAAATCACTCAACTCTCACTTGTCTAAGTGTTTCATTTTCGAGGTGATCAGTCAACTGCACTGTCATAGCATGTATTCTATCATAAGCATGGAAAGTACACAAATCTACACCAGCTAGAATTAGGGTCTAAACAGCTCTTAAAGGCAACATGGGTTACACATAGAGGTTAAATAGGTGATTGACTCTTTCCGATACCACTGATCCAATAAAGG
>BQNB010184304.1:0-12322 GCA_026074375.1 Tanacetum coccineum
TGTTTTATTTCTCTATTTTTCTCTTTATAAAATACTTTTTAAAACTTGGCATTTTTGGCCCCTTTTCTTTATATTTTTCATTTTTCTTTTATAAAACACTTTTAAAAATGACAACTTTAGTCCCTAAAGTTTATAAAAATTGAATTGTGGGCTTTTGTTGGGCTTGGGCTTGTATTGGGCCCACTGGGTTTGGATTGGGCCTTCAAAGTCTTCACAGTCTTTGTCAATTGCACACAAATGGGCTGTTGTAATTGATTGAGGGCCCATTTGGTCTTCACAGTCTTCATAAATATACTATTGGGCTTTCCCGGCCCATCAGATGGGTTAAGATTGCATTCAATAGTATTCTTCAGTTCCGGCTCCGGTTTGACTGCTGATTCTTCAGTATTGACTCTGACTTTGACATTTTTGGACTTTGGCCTTGATTTTGCACAGTCTTTTCCATTCCATGCTCAGTTTTGTCATTTTGGCTTGGTTTTCTGTCTTTTTGTTGATATCCACTTCCTGCACAATACAAATGCAAAACAAACATATATTTGGCAGTTTTTGTCTGTTTTTGGTCATTTAAGCTCGTTTTTAGAGGTAAAAGATATGTGTAATTAAGCACTTATCAGTACATATGTAGATGTTCAAGCAACTAACTTTATTTTGCAAGAAATGTTTGAGGACATTGTTGATCATCCAATATCATCTCCACCAGCAAATACAACACATAACATCATCACAAATCCCCAACAGAAGTCACTTCAAGCAAAATAAAACAAGATCATGGCAAAGGCAAAGGAAAACAAGCGCAAGTCTAACTTCAAATAGGCAGTTGAGCAGAATTTTAAAGAATATGATCAGAAGCTGGAAGCTCTTTCATCAATCAATGTTTCTGAAGTAATCGATGAGGCTATCCAAGCAAAAGTTCTGACAGAAATGAAGAAGCAGCTGCCTACACATGTGCCGAAAGCCATTGCTACATTTGTTAAACCTCGTCTTAACAACTCTGTGCGCGAAGTCATGAACAACAATCAAATCAGTCTTTTCACCAACAACTACTGATGATCTTTCTGAAATGTATTTAAAGCTAAAACTGTTGAACAGGATGACCCTGAACAAATCCTTTGAGAATCATGATACTCATCAGAAGCTCTATGACATCTTATATGAATCCATCACTCTTAATCAAAAAGCACTGGATGCACAAGATACAAAGCCATCCTTAAGAAAAAGGTCTCACGATGATCAGGATCCTCCTAATGATCGCGAGGGGGAGAATAGAAGCAAAAGAAGGAAGGATACAAGAGCATCTTCTTCTATATCTTCAAAGAAAGACAAAGCTCCCGTGGATTCTATTCCAGAAGACATTCCTGCTGATCAACCCTAAGACCAAGAAGAAGAACGCATTTAGAAACTTCCCAATGCATGATGGTTTACTAATGAGTCAGGGTCAGCAGAGGCTGCTAAGAGAAAGACGACATGGTTCGACATGCTCTTAATATCTGATATTGATCAAAATGAAGACCATATTCTTGGACTCTCAACTTTAGCTGTGGCAAAGAAACTTAAAGAACTCATCAAGAAAGAAGAGCTCACCATAACAGATCTGGAAGGTGTTGGACTAGAAATGTTGAAAAAACAGTACAAGAATTATGTTGAACTTGAATACCATGTTAATCAATTAAAGGAAGCAATGCTTACAAAAGCTTAGTGGAGTAATGGTGAAGGTAATGTGTCAAAGCCTCAATCTTTTGAACGACATATGTCTAAAAGTATAAAACCCCACAATAGCTTCTACAACAATGATTTCTACTACCTAGTCAACCTTAGCACGGGAAAGAAGTACACCACATCTCTCACCAAGTATTTTGCTACAAGGTATCACATTGAAGGTATAAAACACATGATTCCAGATAGATGAAGCAAGAAGATTCACCTTTACCAGATCAATGCTTTAAACGGTATTCATCATTGGGATGATGCAAGAAAAGATTTCTTCAAGGCATAGATGGGTAACAGGTCACCACACAAGGTTTATTCTAACAAAAGGATCATTTTTATTATAAGAGTTGTTGTAAAGAAGAAGTGGGGGTATGGGTTCTTAACATCAATTGTGGTCAGGAGATTGGAAAAAAGGAATATGAGTTCAGCTATGCCGATCTGCCAAGACTCAGTCTGAATGACATTGAAGACATGTACTTGCTAAAGGTCCAAGATAAGCTACACCACCTCCAGTCGGACTTCGAGATTAACTTCATTAATGCACTTCTCCTCTATATCAGAAGAGATGTGATCAAATATAGAGTTGAAGACATCTAGTTAGGAGTGGAAAGCTATCAAAGAACCCTTAACCTCACCAGACCCAAGTTTTATTTCCCTAGAGTTGACCAGAAGATACAGTACACTACTTCAGGAATAGAGAAGGGGGTTGTGTATTGATATGTGAGAAATCACATATCCTTTCTATACCACAAATGGCCTTTAAATAATCAAAATGTGCAAAAATATGCTTGTATTTATGTATTTTGTCGTTTGTGAATGTGTAGGTACGGATATTGCAAAAATCACAAGAAAACGGTCAAAACCGGAAAAACACGAACACGGGAACGGATAGAGTGCACAAGAGTCAGAAGTTTTCTAGTAAAGGTCATCAAAAGTCAACCCATGGTCAACAATGGTCAATTTACAAAATGCCAAAACCCTCAAAATATCCAAAAGAGCCTTATTGTTAAATCCAAATTCACAAAAAGTCCCAAAAACCCTAACACCGTTAGTCCTTAACCATTAAGGGACTAACAGTCATTAAACCTCTATAACAAATTCCTTATATCCTAAGCCCGAGCCTAAATAATAACCTGTGGCCCATTTCCCTTTTACCCGAGCCCAGGTCAACCACCTAAACCCCCGGGTCAAACAATGTGACAAAAAGAGGAAAAGGGTGCGGGAAATTTTGTTGTTACTATTCATCTTCATCTCCATTTTACCCTGCATCAAAAACAAAGGGTAAAATTCAAATAAGAGCGGGGAACAAAGATTCGAGTAATATGCTACACGCTGGCAAGCGAAACGTCACCAAAGGGCTTTGATTGGTCAAGATGACTCAAGAGGATGACACGCGGGCTCAAGGAAACACACTCCAAATGAGAATTTTGCACTAAAATCAATGAAAAAGAAGCACAAGGCCTCTGATACATGGAATGCCATGCTGGCAATCCGTGTGATCACATATTGATCCAACGGTGAAGACTGAAGATCTAACGATTGGCAAGAATTGATGGCCAAGATCAAAAGGAGCGTGTATGAGAGTCTGGAAGCTTCACTCAGCCCTTATAAATAGAGCTCACCCCCTCACTCACAATTATCTTTACTTTTCTAGTTTTTAGTGTAGCTTATAGAATTAGCTTATGTAATTTTTCTTTCAAATTGTTTTTAGATTATTGTTTTTACTTAATGTAACTTTCATTTAAGCTTGTAACCAGTTTCAAATTAGTAATAAAAGTTTGTTATCTTATTAATGAATTGTTACTTTATGATTTCCTTTAATTCAAAACTGTTTGATTAAGTTGTCCTTTGTTAACATAAGCTCACTAAGCTCTTAAATCTACTCATAAGCTGGCTAATTACTCAACTAAGTTCTTAAAAGCTTAGTTGAGCTTATCTTATTCAAATCTTCACAATCAAAATACCTCAGCTAAATATGGAAGGGAAGCCAATAAGGGATGGGCTTCCAGGACCCCACCAGCTTATCTTAGGATAAGCTGGAGCTTGTTGATAGCTCAAAAGAGCATTTATAATCCTTGTTTTGTGCAGAGGCTCTTGTAAGTCTCCTTTTTACATTTTTAGCTTTAATTTGCAATTCTAGCTTATTACTACTTATTTTCTGCTTATTGTTGTTTAGGTATGCTTTTTATAATTGATTTATGCTTAATATGTTAGTTTGTTAGATTAAAATCATATGTTTTCTATATTCTGTCTTAAAATCAGTGAAAAAACCAAAAACATTAGCATAATTTGTATTTTCGATTTTCTAGCTTATTTGATTACTTAAATCTGCTTATTAGGTCTTAATTTAGTTTAATGATAACTGGTATTTGTAACTTGTTCTTTAAATTTCAAATTTATAAGCTTAAATTGGATTTTAACATTTTAAAGAGGTGTTTGGCATAACAGTTCTAACTGAGAGTTAGAACTTCTATAGGCCTTTTGTTCCTTTAAATTGATTTTAAATCTATTTTTTAGGTTTATAAGTTTAGAATTTAAAAGTTAGTTTGGTTTAATCAAGTTTTCATAGGATTGTAGATGGTTAAGTTTGAATCTGTGATCATTAGATTAAGAATTTAAGCAATGCTAGATCAAATTAGTTCTAGTTGTGTTTGTTGCTTTAATAGTACGTGTTTGAGTGTTATCTTAGTGTAGAAATCAAGTTCTTAAGTCTGCACTAGTTAGACTTGAGTTTTTTGATAAATTTGTGTCAATTGCATCAGCGGCTTAGAATAACATATGGCCTTTTTCATGCTTAATTATAAAAGGTTTAATTTAGTTTTTAGGATTTAATTTTTAGTTTACAAGTAGAGTTTATAGTAGAGTTGATATGTTTGAGTTTATTTTAGCTTAACTAGGTTGTTTGACTATCTGTTTTTAAGCTGCAACTAAGCAATTTGTCTTTTCAAAACCTAAGTACACTCAGTACATACTGGGTAAATAAGCAGTTTTCAAGGGTTTTTTTATTAAGCAAATGAATTTCAAAATGCTTTTCAAAAGAAGTTTTAGAGAGCTTTTTGGCCAGGGTTTAGGATAGTGTAATCTAAAAGTCCATAAGGATCTGTTTGTGAGCTTAAAAATAAGCTCAAAGTTGCTGGTTTTGTCTGTTTGGTTCTCAGATTAGTGAAAAGTGCTTATTTGATAATTCAGCTTATGGCTTATCCATTTAGCTCATTTCTAGCTTAGATTAGCTTATCAGGATAGATTTAGGATAGCTATAGCTTATTTAGTCTAAAGTCTAGCTTAATCAAGTTTTCTAGCTTATTTAGTTTTGAGAAAAACCAAATTTAGTTAAGTGTAATCTGTCTTAGTAATAAGCTGTTTTCTAGCTTATTAGTGATTTTAAAAAAAGTTGTTTTCACAAAAGTAGCTTATTTTTAGCTGCTTAACATCTTTGTTTTCAAAAAAATTTGCAAAACGTAAAAAGGGGAAACTAAGGAAATCGGGGGTGAGCAAGACTCGAACCCCCGACCTCAACTTAGCCTCTACCCTTTTTATAACACTCCACACACAAACACACTAACCACTGCGCCCTTGGGACTTTTACGTCCTATGGTGCGTAGTTTATTCTTTTACCACCTTTTTAAGTTTTGTTATAGAAAAGCACTTCGAGTGCTTAAAAGCTTTTTCCCGGCTTATTTAGTTTAGCTTTTTAAGTTTTTACATTTTTCCTGCATTCTGCTTATCATAAACTATTTTTTGAATTTTACTTAGATTTTTAACTCAAAGTTTAGTATTTTTAATCATTTATTTTTGTTAAAAACTTTAAAAAATCATAAAAAATAGAAAAATAATCAAAAATAATAATTTTCTTTTTTATAAAATTTTCTCTTATCATATTCTAGGTTTAGGTTGAAATTTACTTCCGTAGGGTTAATATTTTGAAAATTCAATTTTTAAAGAACGGGATTCGATCCCCGGTCTCGTTTTCTTCGTTTTTAAGCTTTTACCACTCTCGTTTTAGAATTTCCTTAGCTTTTCACTTTTAAATAGTCAATTAGGTTTAGAAAAAGTTTAGAAAGGTATTTAGGGTTAAATTTAGTTCAATTGCTAATTTGTCGCGTTTTCTTAATTCCGTTAACGTTTTTCGTAGTTAGATTTAATTGTGCCTTTATTTACTCACTATTAGGATTTTAGCAAACAATCATCTTCGAACCAATTCAAGTCATTGTCCAAATAACAAACGAGGTCTCAATTTCATAAGTCTTTGGGAAAATGACCCGGTAATCACTTACCGGTTAAACGTGTAGTATTTTGTAAGATTTTTCCTACTACTTTTGTCCTCAAGGGTAGTTTTGGAATTTTCTTTACTTTATATTATTACGCGTATCAAAATTGTACATCAAGTTTTTGGCGCCACTGCCGGGGATTTGTGATTAAGATTCCTTCGTTTGCAGTTTGTCGATCGTGGTTTGAAGAACCTTTCGTCTTCGAAAGTTACGCTTTTGAGAAAATCAGAAATACAAGAAAATTAAAATATAAAATGTAAAAAATATTTTTCTTTTCTTTTTATTATATGTAAAAGTTAAATAAATACAAAAATACAAAAAATATTTGCTTTTTCGGATTTTTCGATTTTTCTTGTGAATTCGTGAATATACAAAAATAAATTTTTTATAAAGTTGGTTGATAAGTGCTTAATTACACATATCTTTTACCTCTAAAAACGAGCTTAAATGACCAAAAACAGACAAAAACTGCCAAATATATGTTTGATGAGTAATTTTTTATGGTCTAATAAGGATGGGATTGGTAGCATGGTTAGTGTTAAGTGGTCCGATGTTTGTAGGCCAAAGAACCAGGGTGGGTTGGGTCTTAAGTCGATGCATGAATGGAACATTGCTCTTATGGCTAAACACCTTTGGAGTATCATAAGTAACAAAAATACTATATGGGTAAAATGGGTGAAGGTTCACAAACTTAAAGGAAAAAATCTATGGGATATTGATCTTAACAAAGGAATGTCCTGGAGTTGGAAACACTTGTTGAACCTTAGGGATAAAATTAAGGAGTTTGTTAATGTTAAACTTGGGAATGGTAAGACTTGTAGTCTTTGGTTTGATAAATGGCATCCTGGTGGTCCTCTTAGTAAGCTTATTGACCACATGATGATCTATATGGCTGGTTTAGATATAAATGCAAAAGTTATTGATCTTATTGATAATAATTCTTGGTGTTGGCCGATAGATTGGGTGGGTGAATATGACTCTGTGCTTAATGTTCCTGTGCCTAAATTAGTTAATGATCTTGAAGATAAACCTGTTTGGTGCAATAAAAAAAGGTAAGGAAAAAGTGTTTAATGTCAGTGAGGTTTGGAAAGCCATTAAGGTTGAGTACCCGAAAGTTATTTGGTATAGACATGTCTGGTTTACTCACTGTATTCCTAAACATGCCTTTATCACTTGGATTGCTATTAAAGAAAGACTGAAAACTAAGGACAGACTTTCCAAATGGTTTAATATTAATGATATGACCTGCCTGTTATGTAGTTTGAATAGCGAATCCCATAGTCACTTATTTTTTTCTTGCAATTACTCTAAGAGACTTTGGGAAAGGCTAAAACCTTTGGATTTATTAGATGATATAGGCAATGACTAGGCTATGGTTATTTCTGGATTAGTTAACAAACCTGCCAATAATACTATTTGGAGTGTTGTGCAGAGGCTAGTTCTTGGGGCTGCCATCTATTTTATTTGGCAGGAGAGAAACATTAGGAGAATGGAACATAGAGATAGAAGTGTTGATGGGTTGTTTAAAGTAGTTTTTGATAATGTTAGATTAAAGCTTATGGGTCTTAAGTTGAAATGGACTTCTGATGTCATAAAAGCCTTTAAAATTTGAAATTTACCTATGAAAAGAGATAAAGATGGTAAGGAGAATTATAGGATCTTTAGTAATGATGAAAGTTATACATAAGTGTCTTAAGAGGGTTCTTTGGGTGACCTGGTCTCATGGTGGGGCTGGGTTATGGGCTTGCAATAGGATTTTTGACATAAATGACCAAGGAATTATTAGGAGTAAGGATCAGACGAAGTATTTTAGAGTTTATATATATGTTTTTACTAAATTTAGTTTACTCAGTTGGAGGTTTTTGTGGTTTCCATGGATGGCCAGTACGGATTTAGAGTCTTGTTATCTATGGTGTTCTAAGTGTAACATTATGGGTGAGAGCCTTGTGAGGACTACTTATTTATGTTGCATTTATGAGCACTGTGGATTTAACAATGTCTTCTTTATCATGTGGTTTCCCATGATGTGGTGCTCTGGGCAGTTGTATCTATGATTGGGACATGACAGTCTTAGAGAATATCAAGAATATAAGGTTGTGTCTGTTTTTACGCACCAAGGTTTTAATGAGTTGGGTTCTTTATGATCATAATAATTGTATATCTCATTTCAAATTGAGATATGGAGCTGGTATTCTTTCAAGGGTGATTGGGTTTAAAGTAATTTATGTTGGTATTGCAGCTGCTTACAATGTGTCAGGTCTTGCTTGCTTTGGGACTGTTATGGTTTATGTTGCAGATCAGGTTATTTGGTCCTGTTTTTTACACCAATGGTTTTCAAGGAATGTATTGGGATTGTTTGGCCAAGTGTTGCACTCTTTTTTCCCTATCATGGTTTTTCCCACTGGGTTTTACTTGATAGGGTTTTTAAGGAGGCAAACTTGTCCAAATTGCTACTTTGGCACTTCCCTGGTTGGATGGTTTTGGGTGATAGAAGGTCTGATTTTTTTGCATATCTTAAGCTGCTCATGGACGGCTTTTGTATCCTGGATTGGAGAGAATTTTATTTCTTATCTGTCTCATAGAGAGTTCTCAGATGGCTCATTCTAGATATCGCTGCGGCACGAGTTGGTATGGATCTGAATTGTTTGATTTAGCTATTGTATTTTTGACAGGACTAATGTAATGTATTTGTTGAATTTTTTATTTTCAATTTGCTTTTGTAGTGACGATTTTATGCTTTTTGTTGGAGTTACGTGTAGGTGATGGCTTCAGGGCATTCTGACTGGAATCAGGTTACTTGATTTGATTCAGAGTATGCTAGTCTCCTTTAGTTAGCCTTCTAATACTCATATGTTTTGCTGTCATGTATTTTGAGCTTGGGACATGTCCAATGGTTTGTTTGCTACGCATCAGGAGGTGAACAAAATAGTTTTGTTTTTAGGGATTTTCAAGCACACTACTAATGACATATAGATCGCATATTAAGGATAAGTAATAAGGATAGATAGCTCACAAAAACGCAGAGATGAACGCGAAGAACTTGGCCCAAAGAAGTGATGAACGCACGAAGCTTTTTACCCCTTACGTATACACGAACCAAACACCCAACCAAATAATAAACTTGACTATTGCACCCCTTATGACCACGTACACGAACGTTGCTCGCTTGTCTTGGTGTGATCGACTCGTAAGAGGAACGAACCCAAAGAAACCTTAATTAGGGTTTCTTGAGACTTAGGGTTTATTACGAATGTAGTGGTAGGATTGCGTGTTGTATGCAAGTCGAAACAAGGCTAGGAGGACAAGGAACAATGGTGAATGGTGTATGAGTATGAATATGATAGTGTTGAGTTTCTCTGTGTTTCTCTAACTGAGTTTGCAAAGAAGTGAGTAGAGCCTTTTATGCACAAATGGTATGGCATGCATAGTGTTCCTCTTGGATGTCACATTCGTATGTTGATCCAATTTAGGCAAGGAATTTTTGGGTTTAAGCATGGTCAATGTACAGGGATTAAAAGAGGTTTACTGTTGGGGTTTGCGTGGAAGCAGAATCAAGAATATACGTGGGTTTTAAGGAGTTGGATAAAAGGGATTATGGGCTTTATACATTGGTTATTAGGGTTAAAGTGAGATGGGTTTATGTACATCTTTTCTAGATGCATAATACGGTTTTGAAAAGTTGGATTAAAGGTGTACACGATTTCCTTGCTAGATTGTAGGGAGATTTATTTGTTTTCTTGAGTTAGATTAGTTTCCTAATTAATTTTTATTGTGTGTATCTTATTAAACAAGTGAAGAAACATACAACTTGCTCGTTTACTCTTTAAAGTTAAATGCTAGATGGTGGTGAAAGGATAAGGATGATATAACTCGATTTTTGGTTAACTAAGTCGTAGAAACATTTTAACTAAAGTCTTTAGTTTAAACGTAGGCTTATTCACGATATTAAAAGCCTCGGTTAAGTTTTGCTTATTAGGGTTTAACTAGGTGATTTAAAGTAAAAGTAAACACGTAAAAATATTATAAATAGAAAGAAAATGGAATTATTGAAATCGTAATATGACCTGAAAACACGGGGTGTTATAGTCTTTCCCCATTGAATGAGCCTTGTCCTCAAGGCCTAAGACGCGGCATTTGACGATGGTGCGGTCTTGGTGAAGAGATGTGGGTTGCTTGAATTAATCCTCATGTTCCTAGGTAAACTCAAGACCTCGTTTAGAGTTCCATATAACCTTAATGATAGGAATGTGACTTCTCTTCAATTGTTTGATTTCACGATCCATAACTTCTACTGGTTCTTCCACAAAGTGGAGCTTGTCATCAACACGTAGTTCTTCCAACGGAATCACAAGTGATTCATCGGACAGACACTTCTTCAGATTTGACACGTGGAACGTGTTATGAACTCGGCTTAATTGTTGTGGTAGCTCAAGTTTATAGGCAACAGTTCCGACTCTCTCGATCACCTTGAAAGGACCGACATACCTAGGGTTTAACTTCCCCCGTTTGCCAAAATGCACAACTCCTTTCCAAGGTGAAACTTTTAACATGACCCTGTCACCAACTTGAAATACCATTGGCTTGCGTCTAATGTTTGCATAGCTCTTCTGTCGGTCACGAGCGGCCTGGATTCTGCTTTTGATTTGGACGATCTTCTCGGTGGTTTCATGAATTATTGCAGGACCAGTAAGCTGAGCATCTCCAACTTCTGCCCAACACACGGGTGATCGACACTTTCGTCCATACAGTGCCTCGAATGGTGCAGCCTTTATGCTGGTATGGTAACTGTTGTTGTAAGAGAATTCCACTAACGGTAAATGTCTATCCCAATTCTTTCCAAAGTCTAACACGCAAGCGCGTAACATATCTTCCAAAGTTTGGATAGTTCTTTCACTTTGACCGTCAGTTTCGAGATGATAGGCCGTACTCATGTCCAATTGGGTTCCTAAAGCCTTATAAAGTGCTTGCCAGAATAGTGACATAAATCTACCATCATGATCGAAGATAATAGAAACAGGCACACCATGTGGGGTGACTACTTCCTTCATGTAAAGCTTCATTAACTTCTCCATGGGGTTCGTTTCCCTCATTGGTAGGAAGTGAGCAGATTTTGTAAGAAGATCAATGATCACCCAAATGGTATCATAACCGTTTGTCGTCTTGGGGAGTTTAGTGATGAAATCCATGGTGATTTTCTCCCACTTCCATTTTGGAATCTCTGGTTGGACTAACAAACCAGAAGGTTTTTGATGCTCTGCCTTGACTTTAGAACAAGTCAGACACTTGCTAACATAAGTAGAAATATCTGCCTTCATGTTAGGCCACCAATACAACTGCTTCAAGTCTTGGTACATCTTGTCAGAACCCGGATGAATGGAATATTTTGACTTATGAGACTCGTGCATGACTAGAGTCCTTAAGTCGCCATAACACGGTAACCAACTCCTGTTAGTTTAAACATAAAGTTTCGTCCGCACAGGGTTTCAATCTTTCCTTTGTAAGGTCTTGTTGGAGCATACCTCCAACATCTTCAGCAATGAGGTTTTCAGGTTTTAATGCTTCAATTTGAGCTTCTAGGATTCGTTTAGGAAGGTTCAATCCAATAGACATGACTAAGGCTCGGACCCTTAAAGGTTTAACCCTTTCTTTTCTGCTTAATGCATCAGCAACTACGTTCGCTTTCCCTGGGTGGTATCGGATGTCACAATCGTAATCACTAAGCAACTCCAACCAACGTCGTTGCCTCATGTTCAACTCTTTTTGATCTAGGATATGTTGTAAACTCTCGTGGTCGGTAAATACGGTGCACCTTGTTTCGTATAAGTAATGTCTCCACATCTTAAGAGCGAACACCACAGCTCCAAGTTCCAGATCATGAGTTTTGTAGTTTTTCTCATGGATCTTTAGTTGTCGAGAAGCATAGGCTATAACTTTCTCGTTTTGCATAAGCACGTCACCCAAACCCTTTTGCGAAGCATCGCAATAAACAATGAAGTTTCCTGATCCTTTAGGCAAGGCCAGAATGGGCGCGCTACATAACTTTTTTTAATCAATTGAAATGCGGCTTCCTCCTTCTCTCCCCAGTCAAACTTTACATTCTTCTGAGTCAGCTTAGTCATTGACTTCGCTATCTTGGAGAAGCCCTCGATGAATCTGCGGTAGTAATCGGCAAGTCCTAAAAATTGGCGGATCTCTGTTGGACTCTTAGGAGACGCCCAATCTTTAATCGACTCGATCTTTGCTGGGTCTATGTGAATGCCTTTGCTATCAATCACGTGTCTGAGAAACTGTACTTTTGGAATCTAAAATTCACACTTGGAAAATTTTGCGTACAACTCCTCTTTCTT
>BQNB010184307.1:0-12322 GCA_026074375.1 Tanacetum coccineum
ATCTTTGATTAAATAAATGTGTTCAATATTTTATGCTGACACATTTTACCACTTGAACTAATAACATGATAATCGTGCAAGACGATCTTTTTCAATAGATTTGACAAGCTTATGTAGCTCTCGATTCTAAGTGAGTTATTATGTTTGATGAGGTTTACAAGATGTTGATGTAACATTTGCAAACAAAGTGATCTTTTCCTATATGCAATGCAAGAATAATTTCGCAATCTTAATGCAAGAAATCTAGCATAGGTTCTATTTAGGCATAATCCGGAAAACTAGTTACAAACAAATAGTAGACATGGCATATCTGTTTAGATATATAATTAGCTCAATTACAAATAGCAACGATCAGTTAATAATATCTATTAACAAAACTAAGACACAAGGAAGTGCACATAATCATATAGCATAACACATAAAAGTACTTGTCGTCATTTTGTGTATTAGATACAACAATGTATACTTAGCTCGGTTTTGTTTGAAAATGAATTAGTTTCCTCCTCATTTCAAAAATTAACCAATTTTAATATTTTTGAAAAGTTAATTACACCTATCCCTAGTGTAGGAATGAACCATATTACCGCCTCTGTCACATTAAACACTTAAAAAGCACAAGAACTCTTTCAGAGAGGGTTAATAATCTATATAGGTTGTAGAATTGGTCTTAAGGATAGTTGGGGATTAACCACTACAAACTTGGATGCCCTGCCCGTATGATCTTAGGGGAATTGGGATCGTAGAGTAAGTATAGGATAGACCTCAAATGACAATACGAGTCTGCCGATATTAGAACCACTAATGAAACTTGTAATTGAACGTTGCACTAGAAAACGTAATCATAACTGTAGTAATGAAATGGTTAGGCTAGCACTCTTTTCTCCCTGATTACTTCTATCAATTTACTTTTCTACATTTACTTTCTTGTAGTTTTAAAATCAATCTTAAAACCATTTTTCAGTTGTGACAAAATCAAATTAGAACTAGTAACCTTAGCTCTTGGGACGACCTCGGATTTACCAACTACTGGACTATATACGACCGGGTTCTCTGCCCGTTAGTGCGTGTAACGGTAGACGAGTTTTATAAATTTAAAACTTGGCAATTAATTATTCAAAATAATTCTAGGCATCAAGTTTTTGGCACCGCTGTCGAGGAGCTAAAATTAGTTATAGTTTGATTTCTTATAATTTATTACTAAATTTTATTACTAAGCATTTCAGGAATCATAATAGCTAAGGGAGAGATCGATAACCTCACCATGCAACAATACCTCGCATTGACTCGAGGGAACCAGACACCGGGCGTGGTTAAACCCGAAATAGGAGGCAATGTGAATTTTGAAATTGTCAATTCATGCGAGAATTGAGGGAGGACACCTTTTCAGGAAACAAGAATGACTGATGTGTGTTTTCCAAGCTTTAAATTTATAATAGTAGAAATATCAATTTTTTACTAAAATCACAACACTCGGGAAGTATACCCGTTCGTGTATAGTATAGCTTTAGGTAAGTCCAGGTCGTTCCACAGGAATTGAAGTTTTCACAGTTTGTAATTAAGGTGCTAAGGTTAATAAGATTGTCACGGATCAAATTAACCAAATCTTGCATATATCGAATGTTGTAAAGAAAGAGATTAAAAGATGATTCAATCAAATGATTAAGGTATGTTTGTTTAGGTAATGATCACTAGATAATGATGTGTTTAGAATAGTGTATATAAGTTTAGAGAATGAAGATTTCACAGATACAGAGCATTTCAGCTTTAAATATAAGGAGTTATCATAATCGATTCATATAACAAATCCTTTCGCCTAGTTATAAGTTTTTATAACCATATAGTCGATGGGATTGAAAGATACACATGTATAAAGAAACCTTTCGGCCTATTTTCTTATATAAAATATGTTTAACCAATTCAATAAACACATATCTAAACACTACATATCAAAGATCACATATCGCCCAAACAAACATAAAAGGATTACTCCATGCTCATAATCATAAAAACCATATTATAAATGATAAACTCATAATATTTCATCATAAATATAGATAAGAATGTACCAACGATTTGTAAACGGAAGTGTACGAGAACAAAAGATCGAATAACCAAATATTCGACTAAACAACCAATACCAACATCAACCAATGATTCCAATAACAAGCCTACACCCTATACTTCTATAATTAACCGAAATATATCACCAAACCTCTGGGAATTCAGCAACAACACAACGGTATACGGATAAGGGGGGTGTTTAGAAACATGTTTTATATTGAGTTCTTAGAAGAATTATGGTGAATTCTCCAAGTATATGGGTTGTTAGGTTCTGGAAATTGATGGATAAGGTATAAGGGTGATGGTGGATCTCTGGAAAACGTAGTGGAGAGTGGTGGTATTTGATGGTGGTGATGGTGGCGTAGAGGGATGTTCGTAACAAGGGTTGTCAAGCCTTTATCCCCAAAAATCCCCACTCTAGGTGTTCCACACGAATGGAATTGATTTGTATGTGAGTATATGAAATGAGGGTGCCAAGAGGGTTATTTATAGGCTGTTCGGGGGGCCAAAGTGCGTCGCACAAACTTATTTATGCGCCGCACATTGGGTGTTAATGCACTTAGCATTTAATTGCCTTTAATTTTCTCCACCGCCTCAAAAGTGTGCCACACTTTGGGTAAAACCGCCACACTTTTTTCACTTTTAGCACTTGGCCTTCTTCAAGGTTGTAGATAATTTCATTCTCTTCGCGTGGCCGCTTGAACCAACTAAAATGGAGTTCGTATGACCGAGTTATGGCTAAAATAGTGAACAGGTGTCGGGAGATCATTAACTTGAGTTATTTCTTCGTCTAAGCTTCAATTCTTCATGTATTCTACGTATTCCCCCCCCCCCCCTTCATCCCCCCCTTCTTCTCCCACGACACGTACCAATGAAACATAATATAAGCAAATATACTTGAGCACCTCACATAGGGAAAGTTTTTGTTTTTGGATTCACACGAGTCACTCAGATAGGGTTTATATTTTTGTGAAGCCACTCATTTGCACAGGCATAATCTAGGTCGCTATCATATGCTTGTACTAGACACATAAACATTCCCGTTGCGGCGTGAGCACCTAGACAGAAATCTCAAAGAGGCAAAACATGATAATGATGAGGGTGAATAGCAGATACTTGATTCATGTGCCAAAACTTTGCCTTATACTTTGAACTTTTATTATTTTTTCTCCATTTTCTCTATTTTTTCTTTTTTCAAATATTGCATAACTAAGGCTGGCACAAAACTTCTTCTTCATCAAGCATTTTTTCTTGCTCTAGGGATACATTAGGGATCTCAACACTAAAATCTATGCTGCAGATACATGAATTTGCATAGCGGATTTATTATAACGACTTAGTCTAAATAAATTAACCTTGCACTACGGTCTAGTATATGATTATCAATCAACAAGTTTTATAGAGCTACTAAATTACCGGCCCACTTATATAACTTTATACCAATACCAATGTTCCAGAAAGGGCGACAAAGACCATACGTACACATCCGTAACGATAGAATAGAAACATATGACTGCATTCAACCCTAACTTGAACAAGCTAAAGGCAAAAATTATCTTGGGTGTCAAAGATGGATACCCGAATTCCTTAAGATCTAGAGGTGAACCTTACAATTTAAGTGGGTTGATTTTTATGCTAGTTAAAATGTCATTCCAGTTGGATTTTCCTTACTACGTGTATGCATTTTCTTAAGTTTTTAGAAAAGCAATATATAAATTTTTAAAATTTTTAAAATTTCTAAAAAATATCAGTTGAAAGTTCAAAATTTTCTGCAGGGCAAAACAAGGAGGGACCATGAATTAATTATTTCCAATTTTGCCACCCCCTCCACACTTAAGTTGAACATTGCCCTCAATGTGAGAACTGATAAATATAGAAAATAGGGAAAACTAAGGGAAAACGGTACTTCCCGGGGTTCTTAAGTTCTTGGTTAAAATATGAAGGATATGGCGCGAAACAGAACGCCAAACATGTGTATTCTACCACATGTAATATAATACTCCAATTATATAAGTCTTCAAGTGTAAACTGTCAACCACCACTCCAAGCTTCGCCTGTTTTATTTAATCTGCAAAATAGACACAACTACAAAAAGCATAAAATACTAAAGCGCACTTTCGTAGGCACTACGGTTACATTTAGCGCATGCAACAAGCCTTTAAACCCCTCGGTGTCCCGAGTGGACGAGTTATAGTCTCGTGAGGGCTTCCAGCGAACACACCCACAAAGTTCGATAAATTTCTTTTTGGATGCAGAAATTGAGTGAGAAACACACAGGCCCATGCACATCAAACTTATCAAACTACAATTTTTTTATTTTATATATATTTTTTTTAGTTTTAGTTTTTTTATAGGTTTATTATTATTCATTGTTATTATTATTATTTTGATTTAAGATACCTTAACAATACGGTTCAAGTGGGAATGATCCACATTTAAACGTTGAGGATATAGGATTTTTTATATGTACTCACGGAATGGATATTCATTTGGTTTAACCACTTGATAGTTCCTTTTTGATGTTTTAATAGGGCGGTTTTTTGATTTTATTGTTAACGATGATAGAAGGTGGTGAAACTTTTTAGAGTTTTAATGAAGAAACAATTAACCGCACTTACCCACTCCGGTGATACGGCATTCACTTGCTCGTGTGGGGGTGGGGGGTGGGGGGGGGGGGGATTGACCTTGAGGAGGAGGTGGGTCAGTCCTCTCGGTTTGTTTTGAAGAGATGTTTTGAGACTTCTCTCACTCATCTATTTTTCTTTCCATGTCTTTAATTTTAGTTTGGAAATTATTTTTGTTTTTCTTCATCTTTATAATCATATTGTTTGCCAAAACATTTTTCTTGATAAAACATATTTGCCAACTCTTTGACAACAAAGAATTTAGTGATTGATTTTTCAAGATCTGTTTTAGGCTGAGGTTCTTGGTTGACGGTTTTAGACTTTTTGTTAAGTAAAACACCGGTGGTTTTACCATCGTCTCTGGAAAAAAGTTTCCAATGAACAGTTCTCATGCTATGCATACATCTTTTGAGATGTTCGAGATCATTTCTCACATCATTGTTTAATTATGTGAGCGATTTCTCGAAATCATTACGATCATGATACATTTGGTGAGAATACGAATCATGAGAAATTCGATTTTGATGACCTTCAGAATGGATGTAATTGCCTTCATGACGTTCACACATCGGCGTGTCATCGTTCAGGTGGTTTTTAGAAGCGTTGTTATTTCTAAGGTCGTTATATTTCTTATGCATATCTTGCAATTCTTCATTTAAACTTATAATTTAAGAATCCATAGCCTTTAATTTTTCCATAAATCGAGAATTATCCGTATTACTATCACTTCCATCGGTGAAAGAAATAGATTTTTAATGATGATTGTTTTGAGATTTAGTGGACCAGTCAAGTTTGAAAAGGACTTTGTCCTCAAGAAATTGAAAAGCTTGATTTGGAGTTTTGTAGAGGAAGATTCTTCCAACAGTTATGTCTAGGATTCCTTGAGTGGGTTCGTCTAGACCATGATAGAATATTTGAATAATAGCTCCTTTGGTCAGACCGTGCCCATGACATTTTTGAAGCATGCTCTTGAGTCGTAACCAAGCATCGGTTAGACTTTCACATACGAGTTGAGAGAAACTTCTAATTTCAAGTAAAAGGCGGTTAAATAACGAAGTTGGAAAGAATTTGTTTATAAAAACTTTTTTCATTTGTTCCCACGATGTTATAGACTCTTCATTTAGTTTGTTAAACCAGGTTTTAGCTTTATCGCACAAGGAAAAAGGAAATATTAAAAGCTTAACAGCTTCACTCTGCGTTTCACCATATCTGAACATGTTGCAGATTGCAAGAAATTCACGGATGTGGTCATGTGGATCGGCCCACAGATAACTATCGAATTTATTTTCCTAACTCATTTTCAAGTGAGTACTATTGATAACAAAATTGTCATCAACGTCGAGTTGAATAATGGCAGAATTAGGAGTTGGTGCTACAGTCTTAGCACTTTCCCACATGGGTTGATTATCGGGATCGAGGATTATTCTTTCTTGGAGCGATAAATTTGGTTGGGGTTTGACATCCTCTTCAGGTATATTTATGCTGACAAATTCATTAACGATAGGATGTTCGGTAGAAGATTTGTGTGATACGATCTGAATGGATTCCTTTTGGATAATTTTAAATTTACAAGACTTTTTTATTAAATTTTTATTTAATTTATATATTAGACTTACTAGTTGTTTTCCCAAAAGAATGGTATTTTATACATACAAAAGCATTTTGCAAAAAGGAAATATTTTAATATAAATAAATGAGGGCTAATAGATAATATTCAAAATAAAATTAATTATTTTCCATATATATATATATATATATATAAAATAGCATATAAATAAATTTCTATAAATATATATATATAAAAAAAACACACAAACCACAAACACCCATACACCCAACTCACACCAAACCAAAAACCTACACACAACTCCCCACCTCCACCCACCCACCACCGCAACAAACAAAATAATAAAAAATCCACGGACTTAGACCAAACGTTCCCAGAGCGCCGTCTAAAACATGGCCAAAATCTGTAAAAATAAAACGACTACAACATGCACCCCACAACCAACCCCCACCCCCCGGCCACAACACCTCCCCCACCCCATCTCCAGCAAAAATAGTCCACAGACAAGCCGCTAGTGGGGTGAAAAGAAAATTGAAAAAATATCCATCCGCAAAAGTAAAATAGCAAAATATGCCCAAAGAGCTGTCGAACTAGGTTAACGAACGTCTAACAATCATAGGGCATATCAGGACAACTGCGCACAACGAGGAAGTTCGGCGTACATCCATCTTGGATGAAAAATGAATATTTGAATCTGATCTGGCCAGAAAACGGTAACGGCAGTTTGAAAATTTATGTGAAACAAAATAGTACCTAAAATTAAGCAACACACTGATAACAACATTAAAACATTCCCCGGCAACGGCGCCAAAAACTTGATGAGTGTTTTGCAAGCTTTAAATTTATAAACTAGAAATACCGATTTTTACTAAAAACATAACACTCGGGGAAGTAAACCCGTTCAGTGTATTAGTGATAGCCATTTTTAGGTAAGTCCCGTCGTTCCATGGGAAATGAGTATTACATAGAAGTTGTTCACAGTTTGTAATTAAGGTGCTAAGGCTAAGATGATTGTCATGTATCAAATTAACCAAGACGAGCATATATTGAATAATGCAAAGAAAGCAATGGAAGAGATGATTCAAGCAAGAAATTAAAGTATGTTTGTTTTAGGCAAATGTCACTTAATAATGAGGTTGCTTAGGAAAGTGGTTTATACGTTTAGGAGAATAAAGATGTCACAATATCAAATCCTTTCGGCCTTTAAATATAACGGGTGATTATATCGATTAATAACAACAAATCCTTTCGGCCTTTATAAGTTATTATAACTAATATATTAAGTGGAATGATAGAACACATATATAAAATAACCCTTTCGGCTTATATTCTTGTATAAAATATGTTTTACCAATTCGATAAACACATATCCAAACACTACATATCAAAGATCATATTATGCCCAAACAAACACAAGATGGCTACTCCATGTACATATTTATAACAACCAATATTATAAATTGATAAACTCATAAATATTTCATCATAAATATAAATAAAATGTACCAACGATTCGTTAAACGAAAGTGTATGAAACTGATTTGTTTGATCGTAGTATTGAAATTTTTTAAGAGAGATTCAAGTTTAAAATTTATATTTTGCCGACAAAACCAAACAACACTTTAACGGCAGTGTACCGCGCTCGGTAGAAGTTTCGTGTTAAAAGTAGGTTCCGAACATTTGAAGCGAGGTTAAATCTATCACTTTAAATTAATAACATGTATTCACTAATATCTTTAATCTATTATATTCTAAACCTATGTTAAACCAATGTCAGTCTAAATCCTAATTCTAACGGAAAAGGAGGGTTTTCAGCCTGAGAGACTGGCACGGTTTTGGTTTGGTTGTCTATAAACAATTCAAAGGCACTAAACCCCACGCAAGCTAATTAACAAAAGATAAAAGAGCGGTCGAACCTTATATAAGAAAACTGTATTAACCATTATTAATCTGATTAGAATGTTGGTTTGTTTATTTAGTGCAATGATTTCTTCTCTCGAGGTGGCATATCATTCTTAAGACTTAGGCGTTACATCATCCTAAGACCTAGACACAATAATTCTGTCACAATTAAAGCATCCGCATAAAGCATCCTTATTTGCTGATTATAATCTATCTTAGGGATTAAAGCAATGGTGATCTTGTTAAACCCTAGCTCATAGAGACTTTACCCACTTACCGCTTAATGGCAGTTTATACACTAGTAGTCCACTTGTCCAACTATCTAATGGAATCAGAATGTTACTTGTTGAATTATCTAGGTCACCTGCTAGTCAACACGATCAATAAACCATTGGCAATATCCAATTAACTAGTTAAGCCCGAAGCGTATCCTAGACACAGACTTAGAAGGACAATATTTGTGTAACTATGATTCTAGATGTATAAATCACTATATGGAGAGCTATCCTAGACTCTAGATCTACTTGGTCTGATTCACTAGATCCAGCTGAATGATAGGTCGCATACAAAAGCGCGCAAACAAGTATAAATTGATAAACATAAACAAGCACTCAACGATAAATTAAGAAATCGAGATAAACAAATAACAAACATTCAGATCTTCATAATAATGAATGATACCAAAAACTGAATGATTACTAAAGTATATGGAATTACACGTTGTCTTCTATGGAATTAAATACGTTGCTCGACCTCTTCTGCTCTTTTTCTCTTTTGAAAATCAACTTTTATGGTTTAGGTATCGAGAATATGATTTAGCACACTTAAAACTCGTTTTTGAGTTTTAGTATAATATAGGGTCTGGAAGTCAGGTTTCCGATACGAGCGTATCCAAGATTTGGATCGGCGAATTGGGAATTTTTTTGGAGTTAGGAACCACACTTGATATCTTCCCAGAATATTATATTGATTCCAATCTTGAAATAAGCGCTTATGAGTCCTCTGTATAATGGCGTATGATCTTTATTCAATGATGTGGTCCCTTTGGTGAGTGCAGGCACGGATGTACGCCGTATCTTCCTTGATGGATAACGGCGTATTGGTCTTCAAATAGTAATCTTCAAATATCTTCATTCAAGTTCCAGAAAGCACGCCTAATGCTAACTATTTACCAATTGATCTCCATAATTACTAGTAATTCTTAAATATAAATGAATTATAGTAACAATTATTTGCAATAACAAACAAATGGGTTTAATAACATGGGATAAATGATGCTATAAAATAGACGTTATTTGATGTCATCAAGAACAAAAGATCGTATAACCAAATATTTGACTCAACAACATATACCAACATCAACCAATGATTCCAATATCAAGCCTACACCCTATACTTTTGTAACCAACCAGAATATATTACCAATATCCTTAGAATTCAGCAGCAATAACAATGGTAGACGGAAAAAGGGTGTTTGACAATGGGTTTTATGATGAACAATTGAAGAATTATGGTTGATTCGCCAAGTGTTTATATTTCAGAAATGTATGAACAATGTCTGGGAATGATGGTTGATATCTGGAAATTGATAATGGAGAGTGGTGGTGGTCGATGGGGGTGATGGTGGTTTGAAGGGTGGTTTGGATCAAAGGTTTTTGAGGCCTTTATCACCAAAAACACTTCTTCTAAGTGTTGTAAACGAACTTGGGGTTTGAGTGTGAGAATGTGTGAAATGAGAGATCCCTAGGGGTGGAAGGGTATAATAAAGGTTTTTTCGAGAGGGCCGAAAGTGCGCCGCAATAATACATATTTGTGCGCCGCACATATGGAGTTAATGCACACTTCATTTAATTGCTTTTAATTTTTCCACAGACTGAAAAGTGCGCCGCACTTTGGGTAAAACCGCCGCACTTTCCGCAACTTCAGCACTTGTTCTTTTTCAAGGTTGTAGATAATTGAATTCTCTTTGCGAGGCCTCTTAAACCAACTAACGTAGTTCTTATGAACCGAGTTATGGCCGAAAACATAAACAGGTGTCGGGAGATCATTAACTTGAGTTATTTCTTCGTCTAAGCTTCAATTCTTCATGTATTCTTCTGTTTTCTTCCACGACACGTACCTAGAAAATATACTTGATTAAGTATCAAAAGTTTAAGAGAAATGATCAAATATATATAAATAACGCCGCCGAAAACATGTATAATTTAGGCATTATCAAATCCCTCCACACTTAGCTATTGCTTGCCCTCAAGCAATTAAAGCGATAAAACAAGATCATTTATCGTGACGTAAAGAAAAAATCATTTTAGCATTAACAAGTGTTTACCAGTTTTATAACTTTTCTGGCATAGACATATAACAGAGCACCTCACATAGGGAAAGTGATTGTTTTTGAATTCACACGAGTCACTCAGATAGGGTTTTATATTTGTGAAGTCACTCAATTGCACAGACATAATCTAGGTCGCTACCATATGCTTGTACTAGACACATAAACATGCCCGATGCGGCGTGAGCACCTAGACAAAAATCTCAAAGAGGTAAAACGTGATAATGATGAGGGTGAATACCAGATACTTGATTCCATGTGCCAGAACTTTGCCTTATACTTTGAACTTTTATTATTTTTTTCTTTTCTCTTTTTTTCATATTTTTTTAAAGATTTCTTTTCATTTCAGATACTACGATAACTAAGGCTGGCACAAAACTTCTTCATCGAGCACATTTTTCTTACTCTTAGGATAATTTGGGGATCTCAACACTAAAAGCGAGTGCTGCAGATACATGATTGCATAGGGATTTATTTCACCTCTTGTCATATGACTTTGTCTATAAATTAATCTCAATCTGGTCTAGTAAATGATGATCAAGCACAAGTTCTGGAGCTACTAAATTATCGGCCGACTCATATAACTTTATACCAATACAAATGTTCCAGAAAAGGCGATAAAGACCATACGTACACATCCGCAACGACAGAATAGACACATATGGCTGCATTCAACCCTAACTCGAACAAGCTAAAGGCAAAATTATCTTAGGTATCAAAGGTGGATACCCGAATTCCTTATGTTCTAAATCCTTACAATTTAAGTGGGTTGATTTTGTGCTAGTTAAAATATCAATCCAGTTGGATTTGTCTTACTAAGCCTATGCATTTTTTAAGTTTTTGAAAAAGCAATATATAAATTTTTAAATTTTCCTAAAAATATCAGTTGAAAGTTTGAAAATTTCTGCATGGCAAACATGGAGGGACATGATTAATTTTTTTCTATTTGATACCCCTCCACACTTAAGTTGAACATTGCCCTCAATGTGAGAACTGATAAATATTAAAAATAGGGAAAATTAAGGGAAAATGTTACTTCCCGAGGTTCTTAAGTTCTTGGTTGAATTATGAAGGATATGGCGCAAAACGGAACGCCAAGCATGTGTATTCTACCACATGTAATATAATACTCCAATTATATAAGTCTCTAAGTGTAAAATGCCAACCACCAATCCAAGCTTCACCTGCTTTATTTAATCTGCAAAATAGACACAACTACAAGAAAAACATTAAATACAAAAGCGCACTTTCGTAGGCACCACAGTTGCATTTAGCGCTTGCAACAAGCCTTTAAACCCCTCGGTGTCCCGAGTGGACGAGTTATAGTCTCATGAGGGTTTCCAGCGAACACACCCACAAATTCGATAAATCTCTTTTTAGATGCAGAAATCGAGTAAGAAATACACGGGCCCATGCACATCAAACTTATCAAACTGCAAAAAAAAATTGTTATATATATATATATATATATATATATATACATATATTAGTCTTTTTATAGGTTTATTATTATTATTTACTATTACTACTATTATTATTATTACTATACTTAACTTGATTTAAGATTCCTTAATGATACGGTTCAAGTGGGAATGATCTACTCTTAAATATTTAGGGTATGGTATTTTTGGTATGTACTCACAGAATAAATATTCGTTTGTTTTCACAATGTGATAGCCCTTTTTTGTTGTCTTAATAGGTCGATCTTTATCGCTTTTATTGTTAACGATGATAGGAGGTGGTGGATCTTTTTGAATTTTCGGAGAATCATCTGTTAGCCTTAAAATATTGAGTCGAATAATGAAGTTCGTTCATTATGAATATTGGGTCTCGGTCTTT
>BQNB010184308.1:0-12322 GCA_026074375.1 Tanacetum coccineum
ACAACAAATCACTAAACCCACCCCGTGTCTCTTGATACCAATTGTAGAAACCAAAATATCACTTCACCATGGTAGAATCACATAAGAAATAAAAATAGAAGATGAGATGAAAAGAGAAGGAAGTTAGAGAGAGAAAATGGAAGGATTGAACAAAATTGTGTCTTACAACCAAATGAACAACCAACCCTTCTCCAATTGTGGAGAAGGGGTATTTATACCGCAAGGCCTTGAGTCGTGGGTTTTCCTTAGTGGGTTGGGCTCGGGGTTGCTTTGGGATTTAGCCTGATACACATACAATATTAGATTAATAAACGAGCCCAATACCCTTTCTAGCCTATTACAACATATTATATATAAAGACCAAGCGTCCTTGTCTAGAGACCGAGCTTCCATTTCTGACTCAATATTTTGAGGCTAAAATTTATCACCCCGTAACCCTTGTACAAGCCTTGATCTACACTAGAATCAATTTGGAAGACCAATAACCAAAGTACTAGCTTAGTTATTAGGAGCCCAATATTGATCTCGAGTTACGTAAGTTATGTATATACCGTAAATATACTAAATACAATATATTTAAGTGGTACCTCATTGTATATGTGTGTGACCCCATAGGCTCACATGTGTCTAGCCGTATAATTATTTATTATGACACGAGCATACTCCAACAATAACACCACAGCTGAACCTACAACTGCTGAAGAACCAGCAAATGCTCAGGGGGAGCAATCAACTAGTCAAAATACTCAGATCCCTGAACAAACCTTAACTGCTCTTGTGGTTCATTCTGCAGAAGAAAAAGGTTCAGAGGAAAAACTCACAAAGGATAAACTTCCATTCAAGAAGCTAAAATTCTTAGTACCAAACCCAAACATTCCCTCACCAACCCCTCTAAAATCTATCATGCCACAAGGCATCATACCACCAGCTGTCATTGACATGCCTCAACACAAGCTCCTCTGGGTTCTCCCTAAATTCTCCTCCAAGTATTGATTATAAAGGAAAAGGCATTGTCACTGAGGAAGATCCAATGAAGCAACTTATGCCTTTCATTGAACAAGGAGGATCATCTCTAAAGATTCCAAATCTTCAACAATTTAGCTTACCTGGAAAAAAGATGACATTGGAAGAGGCTAAAGCCCAGATGGAGGAGATCAAGAGGTTGGAATTGTTAAAGGCTGAGAAAGAGAATTCTCAAAAGAAGTTAAAGGCTTTATCTAATGAAGAACTGGAAGCTCATGCAGCTCAGTTAGCTACCTATGAAGCCAAGAGAGCAAAGATACTGGAGGAATATAACCATTGTATAATTTTCAGGACTGGTCCCTTTCCTATTACAAAGATCAGTTACAGGGTTAACAACTCTATCAAATATGCATCTATGAGAATCACCAGAGACAATCAACCATTGAATCACTGTTTATGACAAGTTTGTACTGAAGATGATAGGATTCAGTAAATGGGTTGAAGTACATGCATTGACCTCTAAGGTAAAAAGCAAGTAAAATGATCTTCTATTCAAGAATCTAAAGGCAAAATTTCAATGGGTAAAGACACAGGCTGCAAAACATGGCATTCCTCCACCACCTCAACTAACAGCGTTTGAACTCCTACCAGCTGAGAGGAAAGTGGACTTGAAAAGGAAGAGAATGTCTGAGCTCATTCATCAAGTGTTCGTCAAGGAAAACATTGTAGTAGATGGGATGTAGAGGAGCCTGACTCTACCAGAAAGAGTGGTTGGAAAAACAGGCATGGTGATCAAGCACTCCTTAGCTCATAAGGATCCAAAACATGATCAAGATAGACTTTGAATATGCTCAGCAGGTTTACGATGAATTAATCTATGAAATTGAGTCTAGGCCTAATTGTGTACAAGCTTGGGAAATAGTTGAAAAGAATCTTGATGGTATGGACTGATTGTAATATGATATGATGAATGAATGATTTATTTTGATTATTTTCTTGTTAATTATGTGTAAGAAGAAGTTGTGTACTCACTTACAATAATTTTGTACTTAGCTTAATTTATATTCAAATAGGGAGAGATTGTTGGGTCAATTTAATGCCCAATTATCCTTGCCTAGATTTAAACAGAATTTAGGCTAAGTATTGAAGAATCGCTGAGTGCAAAGCATCAGCGAGCAATGAAGATTCGCTGGGTGCAAAGCATCAGTGAGTAGTGAAGGACTCGCTAAGTGCAAACCTTAGCAAGTACCTCAGATGGATTTAAGTCAAAGACATCGTCAAAGAAGTCGAAGATTACTTGAAGACATACTCGTCAGTTGGGTTAGATAGCAGCTGGTATGTAGAAGGAATACGCTAAAGGTTTAAGGAGAGTCAGGGGTGGCAATACCTTGATGATCCTATTACTCTTTAAAGAAGAGCAAGCTAAACTTAGCTTATTTCAGTAGAGTTTAGGCGGGATAAGTCAATAAAGCATAATGGCGGGACAAAGTGGTGTTTGAATTAAAGCCTAAACTAAAGTACAAGTTAAGGAAAGTTGTGAACAGTTGGCAGAACTATTCATAAAAGTATGGGCGGAATGTTTACAAGAATGGACGTTTATTAAATGCAGTGTACTTCTACCACAGGATTCTTGACACGTCTCAACTGCCCCCACTAAGAATACAACCTCGTATCACTATAAATAGAGAATGTTATAGGAGTAAATGTTTATCGCTTTTATTGTTGTCTTTATTATAGCATTTACTCCTTTGTCGAACTTACACTTTAGTCAGCTGATCCTATCAGCGGAACTCTATAAGTTCGCTTGTAAACTTGATTCATTGTCAAGTTTACTTTTTCAAAGGATGATCTCACATTGTCATTCAAATTACACGATCCATAGCATATTGTAATACTTTGATTATATCAATAAAGAATTACACGATTGAAAAGTTATTACTTGTGTTATTTACTACTTGATAAGTGTTATACTTCTATAAAGACATATTAGTTAGGACTTTCAAATTGCTTTTGTACATTATTTGAAGTGATGCCTTTAAATTATGTCCAATAATTATGTTAGTCATAACATTTACTACTTTTGTTACAAGTTGGAGTAATTGTTCAACACCAAATAAAGAGATATCTAGGGGGTATTTGTTTCGGCTTATATGTGGGCTTGTGATCTTATTTGATTTCGGCTTATATAACATAAGGACTAATTCTCTGGCTTCTTTTGACACTTGAGGGCTTATATAAGTTTATTACGATATGATAAACTTATATAAGCCCATAAGTCTCAATATAAGCTACAAAATTAGGTGAGGGTTTGAATAACCTTTTAATAGAACAACAATTGAATAACCTTTTACTATAATAGAAAGTTGAAGTAATACAAAATTAAGAAACATAACATTGCACAAAGCGGATGTAACAAAATATATAAAGAGTATATTTGAGACCCTGTCAGTCTGGCTGTAGCTTTCCTGAGTTCAAATTTGCAAAGAAAAGATGCTGGAACAGTTGGTCTCGGACCGAGAGGGTACTATCCAGACGAGACTATCCATGTACTGAACAATTTTAGTACTGCCAACAACTCGAATGTTAGATAATTTAACCTTCTCTGCAATTGGGTCATACACAGCTAGACGGTTATATGCTGCAAAAATAAACTCATTATGTAATGTGAATCTAAATTGATCTATATCCCTAAACTGTGAAAATTGATGATGTTTCAGTGTTTCACCATGACTCAGCCACCCCATACTTATCCAGTATCCACACCTCACGATCACCAGTAGTAAGACTGATCATCAAACATAGCTTCTAACCTAAAACGCCTATAGCATAAGATAGATAGAGAATACCATTTTTATCTGCAGGAAGTGATGTCTCACTGAAAGTCTCCAAACCCAAGTCGTAACCCAATATCGTTTTCGGATTCCCTATCTCAGCAAGTTCACAAACCCAATGAACATGACCATCATGCCCATCCCCACATACTTCAACATCATTATAAATACGTCTGACATGAGATGGAACTTTTTGAGTAACCGGTTCCCAAGAGCCTTTTCTCATACTATATCCTACAACAGGCAGCCATTCTTTAACAACATATACATATGCAATTTCTGGGTTGTAGTCAGGTGAGGGTTTAAGAGGGCTTGTAAGCTTAACAACTTAGTAATCATCAGTTTGAGGATCAAAGCCAAACCGATAAAGAATATCAAAATGCTCATTAGTGTCTGGGGATGGCATAGCGAATGATGGGAGAGTTAATACAGCAGAGAGAGAAGGGTTCCATATATAAAGATCATAAGTAAGATCTGATCATTTATAAAAGCATACTAAGCCATTAACGGAACCAATAACATAGCAGCCATGACCACCATAATGTGGCTTAACAGGGATTTTTAATAAACTCATGAGTTCTTGGTAAGGATATCGAGTAGGGTGTGCTGTGAATGGTTTAAAGTAGGAATTATCAAATGTAAGTAAATCATGGAAGACAAGAATGATTTCTTCATTGTTGTGCTTTGAATAATCAAGGTGGGATTTTATGAAGGAGGGGCGAGATGACAGATCATTCCAGGGCTTAGATACGCACCTCATTTGAGCAAGTAGTTTGCTGGTAGAAGTATGACTATGTTGTTGGATAAAACATCCGGAGGTAATCTCTCCATAGAAGCTGCTTGTAGGGAGGAAGGCATTTTAGTGTGCCAAAGTAAACCCATGTTTGATGTGCTTATATCTTGCCAGCCCTCTTTGGAAAATGTAGCATCTAGTCAAACAAAATTCTTGGTAGCATAAAAACATACTAACATAATTTAAAGCATGCATTTACTAATAAATACAAAAGTTACCAGTGTAATTAACTAACTTAGCAGTTCCCATAACCATTAAGTCCTAGATGTTGTTACCTTCCTAAAAGCATTAAATGTGGGAATGTAAATTCAGTTATAAAATATGTTAATCAACTAAAAACCTTACCTCAACTTTGCTTGTGAGCTGTGATGAAACCTGTATATACTGATGACTTTAAATCAGCTCAGGATTAGACATTTAGACCCATAAGTTTATTTGTATATATAAATGGTGTATGAACCTTATAACTAAATATGAATGTTTCAAGCCAGATATGTTGGTTGGCTTAAGATTTATTGTCGCAAGTTTCAGTTTGCAAAGCTTTAGTTTGCAAGATTGCAATTTCAATGTATCTTCACTTTAAAGAACTGTGTGGTTCAATACTTCAGTGTGAAATGTTTAATAGTATGGCAAAGGGTGAACGGGTAATAGTGTGTTAGTTGGACCACGTAAAATATGGTTCATCCTCATAGGTGTGTTAGTTGTTAGTTATAATTTGCATCAAACTAATAAAAATGTCATACTCAATGCCATGACCCCTATTAGATGAATATGGTTAATAAGGATTCAAATAAATGATTGCCATAAGAGACATAGTTTGTAGGAAACTTTAAGCGCATGATACGCGCAGATATTGTGCTAGTGTCAAAATATGTATGCAGTTGAGTTATTTGTTGAAATGACGTGTGTTTATCCATATTAGTACAAAAGATGTTATGGGTTGAAAGGATGGATCTAGGGTGATTATTGGGTCAGGCCAATGATGAGATCTTGTACTAAACCAAGTGATGAGATGGGTTTCCTACACAATAAAAGGTAAACCGTTAGTCTTACCGTAGGGATGGACCCCATGATTAGACTCGGGCGTTCGAGTAAGTACACATATTTGTCAGAGAATGTCAGAGTATATGTGTGTAAAATATGATTAGAGAATCATACCTCGCGGGGGTGTCAGAGTACCCCTTTTTATAGGTAAGCCAAATATTAGGTTTTCCTAGTATTTCGCTTGGGCCTTTTGGTAGGCCAAAGTGGGACCCTTGTCGGGTAAGAGTCCGCTTGTAATCGTGACTTGCGGATATGGGTTTACCTAGCGGACTTTCGTTGACATGCGGAAGTGTCTTCTGGAAACCCCTCGTCCATCTTGTTGCTTCCGGACCATAGCTAGTTTGGTTTGGGCTTACTTTTGGTCCATTGTAATTTTTGATTGCCCTATTGGGCCTGGGCCCATATATGGCTTATGTGGTCCAGGACCAAAGGCCTGCTATACGTGTTATACATCATCAAATCCCCCCAGTCTAGTGTTTATTGCGTGCAGTAGATATTACTAGACTCAGGTTCCAGTATTCTTCTTATCCTTGCGTCTTCTGTGACTACTTGTTTCTACGCAACGTTTCTTTACCCTTGTTAGGTGGGATGTGGGCGACGTGGCTGTTTTATGGCCTTTCACATTCTGAATGATTTGACTGTTCGGTCCACTTGCTCAACTGTCATCACTATTCTTACTTCTGATCCTAGTCGTTGACTTGGAGGTCATGGCCACGTGTAAACATCCGGGAATACTTTGAATTTACTACACCGAAGGTATAAATACTCGATTTGTTTTTCACTGTGTCTTTTCCACTTCTTCCACTAGTTCGCCATTGTTGATATTTTTCGAGCTTGTTAACCTTTTTATTTGTGCTTCACCATTCTTTGAAGGATTTCTAGTTTTTAGGTTAAGTTTTTAGACCTTTTTCTTCCATTATGAGTGCCATTACAGATATTAGGTGTGTTCTTACCTAGAAAGCACTTGATGCTTTTTGTGATAAGTTTCATATCCCAGAGGAAGTGCATCTCGTTTTACCCAATCAGAATGATACAATGCACGAGAGGCCTGCTTGTAAAATTGGATTGTATACTAGATTTTTTGACTATGCCAACTTTAGGTTACCCTTGTCCAGCTTCCTTGTTGACATACTTAGGCATTTCCACATCAATATATCCCAACTCTTCATTATTGAGGTGGCCAAGGTTTCTCATTTTGAAATCTTGTGTCGTGTTTATGGGATTATACTAACTGTTGGGTTATTCTGATGTTTTTATGTAAATTCTAAAAAGAGTGGATGGATGTCATTTAGCAAGCGTTCTGATAATGCTCCCGTATGTTATACGAAGCCCCTTGATCCCTTAAAAATTAGAATAATCATTTTTTTCTAGGGTGGATGACTTTGCTTGGCCTGCTTCTTTTCCGTGGCATACTGCCAAGCATGTGACTAGGGATCCTGATCCAGTAGCGGCTGACTTTAATGCACAAGACTACGCCACTCTTGTTGCCCATCCCTCTCCGTTCTGGAAGCATTCCTGTGCTTGGTTGGACTGAGCCGCCATTACACTTTGGATGAGGAAACTTATCCCCTATTTTTACAACAAAAATGGAGAGGGTGGGTGCCTTCTGTTATACATGTGTTATGTTTTTTTTACGGCTTGTTGTTTTGTGTCTAACAAAGTGTTTGTTTTGTGCAGAAATGGATATCCTTGCTTTCATCCATACCTCGGATCCTACCAAAGTAAGAGTTATTGAGCGAGAACGAAATGAAGATGAGCCACGATTGTTGGATACTACCATTGGTCGTATTGTTCCACTGCTTCTAGTTGCTCCTAATCATGCTGAAAGCAAGCTGGAAGCAAGTGTTGAAAAACTTTTTAATGAGGGTGGTAGTGGCAACCAAACAGAGCAAGGGGATTCTATAGAAGGTGGGCAGGATGCTAACATCCAGCCGGTTGTTGAGGCTATGGACACTGCTGTTGAGGACGTGACTCTTATGCAGTCGAGACGTCAAGGGAAAAGGAAATACGTGGATGTAGATGCAGGTGGGGCTTCCCATCCTCCTAAAAAGCTAAGGGAGGATCATGGAACCCTAAGTGGGACCTCTGTAGGTGGTAAGTCCTGGTCCGCGTTCCAGAGATTGCTTGCTGGAGCCGTGTTGAATGCTAAAGTCGGGGTTGCAGTTATACCTACTTTACCTTTTGTGACAGCCTCTGTATCTACCACACCAGAGCGCGAGGGTGGGGATCACACTGACTCCATGGCTGAACCCAACCTTCGTACTATTAGTGCTTCATAAAGGTTCGTTATTTCTTCAGACTCCTCTCACCATTCTGGTCCTACTATTACGGAGGCTGAAGTTGATTCTCTTGTCAGGTCCTCCGTTCCTATAATGACGACTGCTACTACTATTACCTCAATGGTCGACCCTGCTTTGATTGCTAAAGAGAAACCTGCTAAACCCTCCCTGTTTTATGATGATTCTTCTTTAGCTGGTGAAGCCAATCTCAACACGAGTGTCTTTTTGGATCTTACTGGCAATGAATTTCTTGTTGGTGGTATCCGCACCGTCATCGACCCTAATACTGATCTTCAGAAAGTTTACGTTTCCTAATGGAACATGACCAATGGGTCCTGCCTTGATGACGGTCGCGTCTGTCATGAGATGGTTGATGAGTTTGCTCCTCCCAAGTTTTTTGTGTATGTTCATGGAATGGAACATGACCAGCTATTTACTGAGTTTAATGTTGGAGCTGCTCGCCAAATGTCTTTGAGTGCCGAGGTAAGGATGCGTGTTGAGTACAATGTTAAGGAGAGAAGGAGGTTGAAGTCTGTTGTTGAGAAGCAGGATGAGTTACTGAAAGCCAGGGATGGAGAGATTGAGGATCTAAAACGCGACTATTGTTGAGGGAAACAGAAGCTGCGGAGGCTACTCGGCTCAGTGCCCGAACTTCTAATCTTGAAGTTGTTGAGAAGTCCCTTCGGGATGAGGTGAATGCTTTGAAGAAGCGCAACACCATCCTTGAAAAGGAGCGAAATGCTATGGATGTGAAGGAGACAGATCTTGAAGCTTCATTGGTGGGGAAGGAACGTGATCTGATTGATTTGAATGCTCAGCTTACTTCTGTCAAATCTCAAAATGATAACCTTGTGGATCGGGTACGCACTTTTATACTTAGTTTTTTCTCTTTTTTTTATCTTACTCAGAAAATGTTAGATTGGTACGACATATTGTAGAGCAATGTGAGAGTGGGTGAACATAGGTTCATAAGCTAGAGACATCTTCTGTCGAGCTCTGAGAGAAAGTCACGGTGTATGATAATTGTGTAGAGCAATTGGAGAAATTTCAAGATGACCGGCAGAAAGTTGTTAATGACAAATTCGGCAAGCTATACACAGACTTTGTAGAAATGGCCCTTCACATGGAAGAGAAATTCTACCCGCATCTTCTAACTACCATTTCTGGCCGCAGATAGCTTCTGACCCAAGGCATGGAACTTGCCATTACTAAATGTCTAAATTCGCCTGAATACCTTTTTGCTCTTAGGGCAGCTATCGGTAAGGCTATCGAGAAAGGTATGCAGGATGGGCTATCTACTGGGATCACTCATGGAAAGGAAGGTAGCATCTTAACGGATGTCGCTGCTCATAATCCTTCTACGGAAGTTGATTATATTGTTGCTTTGCAACGGCTTCAAAATGTAAATTTCCCCTTACTTAGAGAGTTGAAATCTAGTAAGGATGCTAGTATTGAAGCCGTGATGAACATCCTTTGCTTGGAAGAACCCCTTGCGGACAAGTTAGGGTTGAATGAGCTGCAACCCAATGTTGACCAGCTGATGGTCCCTATCCATCACTCGCCGGATAAAGTTATCATTGGTGCTACCACTCTATCACTTGCCTTGGATGTTTCCAGTATCTGCGTCCGGAAGATTAGGGAGAATATTTCAAATCAGAGATCAGCTCTTCACGATGTGTTTGTTCCCTTGGCTGAGCCCTTTTCTGCTGTGGCTTTGACAGGTACAGATGGTATTGCTGTCACTGTGGCTGCTACTGCTGACACCACCATGGCCCTATCCATAACTTTTGCCTCTGCTAGTATCATTGCTCCTATCTCCGTAGATGACTGTGAGGTTATAGGCATGGATGGCCAGGCAGTTGCTGATGAACATGCTTCCTCCTTCCCTAATGTTGATGATGCGGAATTGAATATTCCTTAGTGACTTATTTGCAGTTTTCTAAGGCATTTTGCCCTGACCTTGTGGTCTTTTGCATGTAAACTGTTTTTTCTGTTAGATACCGCGATCACTTGTAACTTTATTGGTGCGGTAAAATGTACTTGTACAATTTTTAAAATTGTAATGTTTAATATGGTTCCGCTATCGTTTTAATACCATGGTGATATGTTCAATGTGATAGTCTTAATTGAATATTTGTAGGTTATTCTCCCTATATTGGGTTTGCAATACCTCTTATGTATATTTGAGTGAATTATTAGGTTACTCATCCTTTTGTTATACGGAATAATGTTTATTGGGTCATGCCCTTATTCGTGCTTGTCTTAGTCACATATAAAATAACTTTGCAAAGTACACAACAAACATTTTGAAACTAAACTTGTGAAGGTAGCTAGTCTTCACTTTCATTAAAATTTTAAAAGACATTACAATGGATAAATAAGATACATTGAAATGCATTACCCCACTGCAGAGTCCGCATGGGTGAGTTGCTTTCATTTTGTGAATACAACACCTCTTGAGGTTGCTGACATTCCAGGTCCGCGGGAGCTGCTTTCCATCATGATCTCTTAACTTGTATGCGCCCTTTCCAAGTGCTTCCGTTACTTCGTATGGTCCTTCCCATTTGGGGCCTAGCTTCCCTGTGTCTTCTGCACGGCTTGCATCGTTGTTACGGTACACTAGGTCTCTCGGCTTGAAACTTGTACTTCAAACTTTTGAGTTGTAGTACTTTTCCATTTTTGCTTTTCTCTTTGCCTTACAAATTGCTGCTTGCTCTCTTTTTTCTTCCAAGAGGTCGAGGTTGATTTCCAAAGCTTCATTGTTCTGCACTAGGTCTAATTCTGTTATTCTTAGTGTGAGCATGCCGAGTTCCGCTGGGATGACCGCTTTCGTTCCATATGTTAACGAGAATGGAGTTTCTCCGTTGCTGGATTTTATCATGGTGCGGTATGCCCATAGAACATGAGATAGTTCTTCTAACCAATTCTTGTTCTTTGTGCCCAACCTTGCTTTTATTCCTTCTCCTAGACTGCGATTTGCTCTTTCTACCAGGTCATTGGTTTGCGAATGTTTAACAGAAGCAAAGTGTTGGCGGTACACAGTTTCTCACACCAATCTCTAAATGGGTTGTCCCATAACTGTTTTCCATTATCCGAGATAATCTCTCTTGGGAGTCCGAATCTACAAACAATATTGTCCCACACAAATGTTTTAATCTGATTACCGGTGATGGTTGTAACTGGTTTTGCTTTAATCCACTTTGTGAAGTAGTCAATAGCTACTATAAAGAATTTGACTTTCCCAGATCCTTCCGGAAAAGGTCCAGCTATGTCAATTCCCCACTTATAGAACGGCCATGGAGACGTGATTGGAGATAGTTTTTTCTGTGGGTTCCTTGGAACAGATTTATGAACTTAACATTCTTGGCACGCTCTTATCAGTGTCCTTGCGTCCTTATGCATGGTAGGCCAATAATAACCAATCCTTAAGGCTTTGGCTATGACGGATCGTGTGCATGCTGTAAGATCCCTCGTGTATCTCTCTCAGGACATAATTTGCTTGAAGTGGTCCTGCGCACCGTAGGCATGGTCCGAGGAAAGATTTTTTGTAGAGGATCTTATTAATTACGGCAAACCGCTGCGACTTACGTCTTACTGCCCTTGCTTTTTTTAGATCTACTGGCAGGGTTTCTTCCGTGAGGTATTCAAAAATAGGAGTCATCCGTGCATCTCCTTCTTCTTTTACTACTGCCAGTATTTCCACTTCACTTATTGATTTTTCATTCAGCTCTTCAACCAATACTTGCTTGCTCAAGTGTGCAAAGCTTGTGGATGCTATTTTGCTTAGTGCGACAACTTTTTTATTTTCAATTCTAGGGACTTGTCTGATGGAGAACGCTTTGAAGCTGCTGGTAAGTGTTCTCACTTTTTCTAGGTATCGGATCATGTCAACTTCTTTACAATGTATGTTTCGTTCACTTGGTTGGCCACCAATCGTGAATCAACATTTGCTTAAAGATTTTTAACACCCATCTGCTCCGCTATCATCAATCCGACAATCAAAGCTTCGTATTCCGCTTCGTTGTTTGTGGCGTCAAACCTAAATCTTAAGGCATAAGTAAATTCCATCCCTTCTGGGTTTGTAAGTATCAGTCCTGCCCCAGAACCATCTGTGCAGGATGGTCCGTCTATAAACAGAATCCATGGTTCGGGGAGTTCTTCTTCCGCTTCCATTAGAGTATCCGGAGAGTCCTCTTCTTGTCGTTCGACTATAAAGTCTGTTAATATCTGCCCCTTAACGGATACTCTAGGTCTGTAATGTATTACGTATTCTCCTAATTAAATGCTCCATTTTTGTAGCCTCCCTGCTACCTCCGGTCTTGATAACACATGATGTATTGGCTAGTTCGTGATTACTATGATTGGGTGTACTTAAAAGTATCTCTTTAGGCGCTTACTAGCATGTACCAAGG
>BQNB010184309.1:0-12322 GCA_026074375.1 Tanacetum coccineum
GGGTAATGTTATGCTTTATCTGATTATACATTTAATTATTTTAAATAAATATACAATCAAATAAAGCAGAACATTAACTCTCAGAACATGAGAGAATCCTTATCCAAAGCGAAACTAATGGACATGAGGTCATATTCTCATAAATCATGTCACGTGGGTATTGGTTCCAAAATCTTTTGGGCTTTTCTGGCCTTGTGGACATGTTAAGGAGCGTTATGTCGGCATGTCTAAGTTTATTGCAACTTATCATTTTAATATTATTTTTCTATTTGCACTTTGCCAAAACTGGTTTGGATCATGTCAATTCTGTTAGCATTTAATAAAGGTTGACCGTTGACTGTTGTTTATCGGTTAGCCCATAGGAGGCCACGACCCATTTAGCTTTTAGGGTTGCATCTTTGTTTAGTTTTATAAATAGTCTTGTATTCTCTTTGTATTCGATGAATCAATTCAATAAAGCTTGTCATTTTCCCTCTTTAATTTCTACATGGTATTAAGAGCTTAGGTTCAAGTCGATATATATTGTTATCCTCCGGTCGTCAACTAATTGTTGATGATCAAGAGGGATCCCGATTTTATTGCAATTATGGATCAAGAGCTAGGTCGCATATGAAGAAAAAAAGAAAAAAAGAATTAGGTTCGTCTGAAATTTTGAATATTGTTTTGAGAATCGATTGGTGTTATTGTTTCTTAAAAAAAGACAAACACATAGCGAAGCGTCCCAGAGTGCAGACTCGGTGCTAAACGAAGTCTCAATCCAAAGCAATCGAAACATGTGCATACAAACCAGAACCAGAACCAAAACACATCTGCAACCTGTAATGCAGACGTGTAACCATGCAACCAAACACATCCGCAATCTGTAAAGCAGACGTGTAAGCCGATATACCAATGTTAATACCAATGCCGATGCCGATGCCGATGCCAATGCCGATGTCAATGTCAATGTCAATGTCAATGCCAATGCCGATGCCAATGCTAATGCCAAAACTAATTTACTAATAAACACTGTCGATGCCAAATATGTACATGTCTGCATTACAGGTTGCAGATGTGTTTTGGTTCTGGTTTGTATGCACATGTTTGGATTGCTTTGGATTGAGACTTCGTCTAGCACCGAGTCTGCACTCTGGGACGATTCGCTATGTGTTTGTCTTTTTTCAGTTTTTGTTTATTTTATGTTTGGCAAACTCCCAATGTTCACTGCTGCGGCATTGTGAGTTTGATGGGGGATGTTAGCATTTAATAAAGGTTGGCCGTTGACTATTGACCGTTGACTGTTGTCTATCGGTTAGCCCATAGGAGGCCACGACCCATTTAGCTTTTAGGGTTGCATCTTTGTTTAGTCTTATAAATAGTCTTGTATTCTCTTTGTATTCGATGAATCAATTCAATAAAGCTTGTCATTTTCCCACTTTGATTTTTACAAATTTGGTATGTGTTTAATTACACATACCTTTTACCTTTAAAAACGAGCTTAAATGACCTAAAACAGACATAAAATACCAAAAATATGTGTGTTTTGCTATTTATGATGTGTAGGTAACGGATATTCAGAAAAGGGAAAAAATCAAGCCAAAACGGACAAAACCGAGCACGGAATGGAAAAGCGTTAAAAAGTCAAAGTCAACCCAAAAAGTCAACAAGTCAAAGCCGATGACGAAACCGAAGAAATCTTATCGGGCCAACCCGTACCCCACTTAATGGGCCGGATCAGCCCAATATGCTTATTTAATGATCAAAAGTCCAAAATCCTATTTAATCTGGCCCAACCTTTATAAAATAAGCCCAAATAAACAAAGCCCAATACACACTTAACCCCGTTAGCCTTTTTTCCCTACAAACCTTTACACAGTTAGTCCTTAAGGACTAACACTGTTAGTCCTTAAGACTAACACTATTAGCCCTTGTACCTTAACACCCTTTTCACCCATAGTCCCTTTCACCACTAACCCCATTAATCCTGTACACAGTCAAACAAGTATGACCCAAATCCCTTTTCCCACCAATCCCAATCCCCACACTATTCATCTGTCACTCTCATTCTTACCCTGCGACAAAACAAAGTCACACCCCCTCCCCCTTAACCCCACTTCCACCTTGATAATCCCATATCATTTGATTGGCTTTTAGATCATGACAAAAATTAAGGGCTCAGATAGATTAGAGATTGTAATGGATGGCTATGATGATGATTTTGCACTCTCCTCACATAACAAACACAACAAGCACAACTAAGAGCATTGTATTCGGCTATTTATATGATTCTTATTTCTTCATTGGTGAAAAAGTAGTGTAGGAGTAGTGTAAATTTACATTTGATTGTCTTTTAATTTCTGCATTTTCTTTCATCAGTATTGTACTTCTTTAAAGTTTTAATATAAGTTCATGTTTAGTTAACTCCTGTCTTTAAATTATGTTTTACATATTATGCAAATTTGTTCTAAAAGCTTTTGGATATCAATTAATAAGCTCATATAAGCTCTCTAATGTTTGTTTAACTCAATCAAGTTTTTCATAAATCTTAGGTAAGTTTACTGTTTGAATTCACCTCAAAGAAATTACCAGTGCTTAATGGAATTGGTACTTTGGCTGATAAGCCAAACCTAGAAGGGCTTATTGGACTCATACCAGCTTGTTTAAAACAAGCTGGAGCTTGTAGATCTAGCTTTTCAAAAGTTTAATACCTTTGTTTTGTGCAAAGGGAATTGTAAGTTCTCATTTTCCATTTTAAAGCTTAATTTTGCATTTCAGCTTATTATTATTTAGATTAGCTTTTTACTGCTTATTATTACCTTATAATGATGTTTGTTGCTTATGTGTAGTTCATAGCTCATTAGTTTATCTTTTACTATAAGTTTGTCATAAAATCCAAAAATATAGCATACTAGTATAGCTTTTAGTTCAGTGCTTATTGCTTGTTAGATTTTGCTTATCAGATCTTAATTTACTTATTAATCATCTGTTTTCATACATTTTTAGCATACTAGGTTAGCACTGTTGGATCACTTTTACCACTTGCATCAGATTTAACTAGTCTAAATTTAGTCTAATTAATTGTTCAAATCAGTTTTTAGAGTCTTAAATTCAAGTTTTAGGTTTATTGAGTCAATAGGTTGAATATGTGGTCATTATGTCTAATAACTTAGCTTATTTGATTAGATTTTGTTTAAATGTTGATTGGTGTCATTTTTACTCTTGTTTGAGTCTATAAATACAGTAGAAAAGGTTTTAAATCAAGTGTGCAATTGTTTGTTTGAGTCAAGTCTAAAACTGTCTAAGTTTTTCTTATTCTTCTTTTTAAATTTCTAAAAGCTAGTTTTCATTAGTTAATTTAGATTAGATAAAGTATGTTTTATGGTCTGATTTTGATTATATAAGCTCTTAAGATATCTAGCTTCATCTGTTTTCAGCTTTTAAGTTTTAACCTTAGCTTTTACTAGCTTATTTTTAGGGCTGCAAAAGCCAAATTATCTTTTAAAATGAAAACCAAAAAGAGTAAAATTTTGAAATCAGCCATTTTCATAAGCCTTTTTCATGGCTTATCTTAATTTCAAATTCCTTTTTAATTGCTGATTATTGTAGCTTATTGGACAAGCTTGACTTGCACATAAGCCATTAAGCCATAAGGATCCATTTACTAGCTTAAAAATAAGCTAGAAAATGTCCCTATGGTTGTTTGGCTAACAGTTTTAGCCAAAAAGCTTATATGCTTTTCAAATCTTTCCAGCTTATTTTCTTGGCTCATTTTTGTTTGTGCTTATTTAGGTTTAGTAATCATCTACTCTTAGCTTATTTGCATTTTTAACAGCTTATTATGTCTTATTATTAGTTTAAAAGTTGAAAGTGGTTTAGTAGTTTGTCTTTGTGTCATTTATTTCAATAAGCTTTTAAATGCCTTTCTGCTTATTTTCCTATCTTAAGTTTGTTTATAAATGCTTTTTTTAAGTGTAGCTTGTTATCTGGTTTTGCTTATTTCCCTTTCCATTATGCTTATTAGTCATAAAAAAGCCAAAACTTTAGCCTTAATGACTTAGTGTTTAAAAGTGCATATTGTGTGCTTATTTTTGCTTTTTGCCAGCTTATTTTAGAGTTTTAGAAAAAGTTTCTTTTTTAAATTTTGTTAGTTTTGCTTATTTTATAAGTTTTAAAAAAAAGAAAAAAAAATGTTGTCAAAAAAGGAGAGGCCACATGGGTCGAACCTGTGACCTCCCCCTTTACAAGTCAAGCAATTTAACACACACTCTCTATACCATCAGCACCAGTAGGGCCATCTGTTAGAGTTTTGCATAATTTATTATTTAAGACCCTTTTTCCTTTTTAAGCTTATCAGCCTTTTTGGCTTACTTATAGCTTATTTAGATAACCTGTTGGCCTCGTTTTATTTTTCATAGGATTAGCATTGTTCAAAGTACTTTTCAGAATTTTTTCAGAATTTTCCCATTTAGTTGAGTATTTTTAATTAATTTTTTAGATTAAAAGTGTTTTTAATTCATAATAAAAAATATAAAAGTCAAAAAAATATATAATTCTTTTTTTTTAAATTTTCTTTTATCATTTAGGATTTATAAAAATTATATTTTCATTTGTAGGGTTAAAATTTTAGAATTTGGGTTTTTAAAGAACGGGTTTTGAATCCCGTTATCGTTTTTAGTGTTTTAGCCTTAATTGCTTCCGTTTTAGTTTGCCTTTGTTTATTTTAGCATATTATTAGTAGAAATAGAAAACCAAATCCAATTTGTGATATTCAAGCATAAATTCTCAAACGTTACCTCGATTTTCAAATTCGCTCCTCGTCGGGACACGACCCGGGAAGGTTTTTAGGGATTTTACTTTGGTCAAAAGTAAAATCCCTTTTAAAAAAAGCCCTCTTGGAATACTTCTCTCACTATCATTGATAATTTTGAGATAATTCTTATTATTTTATATTTATATTTATTATATATTTATATATACTAAAGGAGTTGTTTTAAAGTGAATCGGGAGGTGTTGTAGTTCTTACTCGATGGATTATGTAAAACCTAAAAATCTCAACAAGTGTAAAATTACCAAAATACCCCTAATGCAAGAAAATTCCATAAAAGCTTAAATAAACTTCATTTAAATGTTAGAAATTATAAAAATGCAACATGTGACAATTATGAAAATTATGTAAGATTAAAATACCTTATATTATACAAGAAAAAGAATTAATATTTATGTATATTTATTTAAGCCGAATTAATTATGTTTATGTATTTATATATGACAAATTAAATGAAATAAAATTAAGATAAATACAAAATAATTTGGCAAATTATAAAATCAGATTTGATCTATTTGAAAGCCCATATAACTCGGCCAAATATTCTAAGTATATTTCTTTTATACTTTTCATTTGTTAAATCCCTAAAACAAATACACCGAACCCTAAAAAAATCAAAGTGGCGGCATAAAAATATTTCCAGGGTTGAGACGAATTTTCTAAGGTGTTTTGAAGGTCAAGGATCGTGGGAAAAATATTGGAAAGATTGTTTAAGGCTTGGTTCGATCGTGGGAATTTAATTGGTTCGAAAAACAAATTCGTGTGTCAATAATTCGAAAAATCACCAAGGATCATCAAAGGTATTTTTGTACCTCTTTCATCATATTATTCGTCTAGGCTTAAGAAAAATATCATGCCATGTTTTATTGATTTTATAAATTAAAACATGTTTCGAAACCTAATTTTTAGTTAATATGAGAATCGCATAAAATTATTTGTACAATTGATTTATATGTTTTCTAAGGGTATTTATATCATATATACTCAGATAATTTGTTGAAAAATTTAAATGATTCAAATAATTATTAGGATTTATCCTTTGTTTCCGATTTCGAATAAAAGGAAAAAGGAAAGAAATAAAATTAGGGTTAGGGGTTTAATAATTTTTCCAGGTTCTTCTAATGCTAATGATTGTATAAAAATTGGGAAATGTTTGGGGAAAAATTTAATTAGGGTTTTAGTGATTTATTTGTTAGCCGATTGTGATTTTAAAAGTATAAGGACTTGTTTTGTAATTTCTGAAACTATGGGGTCTGTTTTAGACATGTTATTATAATTGTTATATTCTGTATAAAATAAGTTGGGGGTATCTAAGGGCATATGGATATTTATTTTGGGAGTTAAAATGGTTAATTCTCATAAATAAGTAATTAGAGATTAATTAATTAAAATAGAGGGACTGAAATTGTAAATTCTGAAAAGTGGAAGGTTTGGTTAGTATTTAATGTATAAAGTATGATTTTGTCATAATTGAATCTATAAGGGCTTGTTTTGTAATTATGGATAATTAAAGATATTGTTTAATTAATTAATAAACCAAAAGGACTAAATATGTAAATTATTAACATTTAAGGTTGACTTGTCAATACAGAAAATGGAAGGTATAACTGAATAAAATGGAAACTTGGATATTTTGACTCTTTTAACCTGAAAATTGTTTGATTGTTTGTATATTAAACCCTAAAATATGGAAAGTTGTCATATTTTAACCCTAAACTTGGTAAGGTTGACATGTAAGATCCCCTAAAGTATTCAAAAGTAACTTAATAAACTCAAATGATGAATATTACTAATTTGGAAACTACTAAAAAAAAAATTTGGAAAAAAAAAAGTTTGTGGTACTGAAAAATGGAAAGTTACTAAAAATAGAAGTATAACTTAAGTGAATGGTTTGTAATTCGAATTCATCATTTCTTTAGGTTCGGTCAAGAGGGAGTGATTTTGATATTCCTGTGGTGTTTTCTTTGGATTATTGCGTGCTTCGGAATAAGGGTACAGATATCTAACCTTATCGTTAAGGTTTCTACATGACAAAATTCCTCTCTATCTTTGATACTTATGTGATTTCTACATGTTGCTCTGAGCCTGATCTTGGTCTCGTATATGATCTGTTATTCATGTTCTATTTGAACCCTGCTATGCCTACCTTGATTATTTGAACCTTTGACATGAAACTTTGCTATGAGTCTTTGAAATAAACTTTGTTATACTTTTGCCTTTGAACACCTTCAGTTTGAGAACAAGCCACTATTTGTTTCCTAGCCATGAAGGTTACATGCCGTGTCATTGATGCTCCTTTGGCATGACTATGTGTGATGGAGATGATTTCTCAAGCGTCCCCCATTGATATTATATGCGCATTACGAAGACTATTATTAGTTTAAGGGGCGTAAGGATGCTTCCTAATTGTTTTGTATTTCGATGGATTATGACATTATTATATTGGATATTTGGTGACTGATATTGGGTGCATTCCAGTCTTCACAATTTTGGAGCACGCGACTCCATGGTTACTATGAGATGATTTGTTTGGGCTTGGTAATTGGACTTGATTTTTGTTTTCATCTTACACCTTACTCTATGAATTGACTTCTGATTTGTCTTAACCTTATATTGTATTCCTTTGATCATGCTTGTGATATCCCTTGTACCTGTATTGTATCCTTTATTTTTCCGTTTAATCTGTTGCGTTCGATTAATATATCTGTTCACTGGGCTTTGTAAGCTCAGCCGCATTTTCTTTTCCTGCAGCAGTATCTAAGCTTGGAGCGGTGGTATGCTTTCGGGATATGAGTTTAGTGTGGACGTACCCTAGAGATCTTAGTTTTGAGAATAATTGGTTGCTTTTCGAGACTTTCGTTATTTCGGTTATTTCGTTAGATATGTCTTTCCTTTAAGAACTATGTACCATTAAGCATGTTGACTTAGTTTCTTTGGTTATTTATAAGACTTCGCTATTTATGCTTATGTTATGATTATGAATGCTTTTGATGTCACACCATATTGTAGATACTTCTACCGCTTTGGGTCGGGCGTTACAATTTTATGTATCAGAGCTTACCAGGTTAATCATGACGAGGTCTTATGACCTTAGAGCTTAGGCTATGACCTGTGAGGATTGGGTAGACATTAGGTTCCTTCTGCGTAACTCTCTTCCGTAACCTATCTTGTTTTCGTTGCTAATCGTTTTCTCGATCGTTCAAGATGGTGACTAACCGTAGGAACTTAATATACGCCTACACCATTAATCGAACTATAATCTTTTCACGCCCCATGAAAAACCCTTATGCTATTGACCACGAATATGTTTTAACTGCCCTATACGTTTTGAATGATCGTATTCGTCCTGCGAATTTTTACCCATACATATGCTCGACTTTGATGTGATTCCTTGGCATGGATTTGTTGGCTTCTCATCGAGCTACCATTGACTGCTATGCTAGGGCTATGATCTTTGGTAACATTCGCCAACCTGAATTTGTTTATCATGGTTTCCTCACCGCTTAAGTCAGTTAAGCACATCTCTGCTATGATGGCACGTACCTTGATCCGCTCTGACTATACGTTAAAATATATATAATAATAATATATCAAACATATAGTAAAAATCTAAAAGCAGAGTCAATTATACCGAGAATATATAGGATTTTCCCGGTCCGTAAAATCCCCAACGAGGCTGGACTGGTAAATCGATACGATCGAAGATTTGAGTTTGAAGGAAGGAATGAGTTTGGGAAGTTGAAAAGTCAAATTAACAATAACGGACTAAAACGTTTAAGAAAAACCTAAAAATTACGAAATTAAACTAGAAAACGAAGGCCCGAATACCGGACAAAAAGGGGGAAAACCTAAAATCTTTAAAAATAACCCTACGGAAAATTTTTCACTTCTAAACTACTCTACGGGTCAAATAACGAAGAATGAAAAAGACTAGACCGAAAACGGAGTTCGTTTGACCCAAAAACGAGTCAAAACAAAAACCGTACCCGGACCCGTTCTTTAATAGAAGAAATTATAAAAATGACCCTACGAAAACTTTTATATTTTTCCTACAAACTAGATGACAAAAGAAAATTTTCTAAAAAAGCAAAATATTTTTTTGATAATTTTTGTATTTATTATGAATTAAATAAACTTTTAACTAAATTAAATTATAAAAAATATTAAACGTTTACAAAAAATTCTGAAAAATTTACACAAAATACTTTATACTATAACGGACCTACGAAAAATAATAAGCACCCACCAGCTTATTCGATAAGCCCGAAAATAAGCTTGACAGCTTATAAGCTTATAAGGGGAAAACCCCCTTAAATATTGTTGCCCTTGAGTCTTTAACGAAAAAGACCCAAGGGCGCAGTGGTAGTGTGTGTGGGAGTGAAAGGGGATGTATTGCTTGGTCCCGGGTTCGAGTCTTGCTCACCCGGACCAAGTATCTTCCCTTTTTTTTTTTTTTAAAAACTCTAGGGTAGAAAGTGTACAAATTGAAACTAAAGGGTAGGCGGGCGAAGTTTATTAAATTTACACTATGGTGAAAATGGGTGACCCTATACTATGAGAATGTAACAAAAGAGACCCTACGCTTAAGGCTTATTTTTTTGCTTATTAAAAATTGATTTTTAGCAAAAACTCAAAACATAAAAGTTAAAGAACAGCTTAAAGTTAACAACTTTAACAAAGACACTTTTGACTTTGGTCAAAAGAATAAGCTATAAAATAAGCCTAAAGTTGACAGCAAGCCAAATTGGCTTAAAAGCCAATTTTCTAAGTCTTATTGGTTGAATAAGCTGAGCCAAGGACTAAAATAAGCTAAAAGGGCTTAAACTAACTTAAATAAACTAAAAGGAAAAGAAAAGCTACACTAATAAGCTATGGAAAAGGGCTTAAGTGACAGAAACATGAAATAAGCCTATAAGCTAAATTTTACTAAGTTACTTGAGCAAAATAAGCTAAGAAAAGGAAAAATAAGCAACCTAACTATCTAACTTAACCTAAAAACTTACTAGGACACAATTTGAGCTTATGGGATAAGCTCAATAAGCCAAAGTCAAAAATTAAGCACTCCTACAGCCTAAGGGATTCAAAACAGCCAAAGGGCATGTTTAGGCTTAAAAATAAGCACCTAAATAAGCTAATCAAGGGCTGAGACTTTGAGGGCTTATTAAAAAGCTTATAAGCTCTCAAAATAAGCCAAATACTTGGGCTTAACTTGGCTTAAAGGCTGAGAACAATGAAGCTTAAGATTCCACCCTCTTGCACCAGGGTAACTTAAGGCAAAGTTGCAAGGCTATTTGACAGCTAATTTTAAGCTGTCAAGATAAGCTCTAAATCACAAAGAACTTAAAAACAGATTGAGTACTCATCTAAGGGACTATGCACCAGATTTTGATCTTTTGAAGATTCCTTTGCTTGTTTAATTTTGATTATGAAAAAGGTGTTTTAGGCTTATTGAAACTGTGACAGAAATGGGCTTGGTGGTTTTGACTTATGAAGTCAAAGGGACAAAGGCTTTTTAACAGCCTTGTTTTGGACACTAAAACACACCTTTTTTGAACCTTAAACTTAAACCACAAGTGCTTAATCAAATGAGCACTTGTGAGTAACTTAAAAACTTCACATAATCTTGGACTATGGATTCAAAAAACCTTAAAAAACTAATTTAAAACAAACTATAAATTTTCTAAAAACAACTTGAAATTTCTTAAATCTTAAGCTAAAGCCAACCTCCATGGCCATAACCCATGCAAACCTGTTTGACCCATTTTAGGCTTAGCCAACACCCCTTTAACACAAAACTGTCAAACCAAAATGGTTGTAGAATCCATTCTTTTAAGCCAAAACTAAAAAAACCTTTTATCTACTTCTGCTAGTTTTAACCTATTTAGCTAATTGTAAAACTAAAAATACGAGCTTATTAAAGAAAATAAGCTAGTTTTCTTCTCTACTACTTTATTCTACAGCTTAGACAGTTTTTTAAGAAAATACGCTAATGTGACACTAATTTATGCAATAAAAACTTTCAACAGTAGGAATAACCACTTAATCTAAGTTTTACAAGACAAAGCAAATAAGCTAAAGGTTTAAGCTAAAAATTAAGCTAGAAAATGAATTTTAAAGATGATACCTTTGGATTTGTTGTCTCAGAGCCATGCCACTCTTTTGAGTGAGTGCCTATAAAACGGTTCCTAATGGCTCCCAAAGCCTCTAACTGAGCAATAACTCAATAACTTATGAGGAGGGCTTATTTCCCAAAAGCTTTCCAAATTCACAAATCCAATGAAAAAAATTCAACTTAAAATAAGTACTTTAAGAAACATGAAACAAGTATTAAACTGAATTTGAGCTTATTAACAAGGATAAGCTCAAATTAGCTTATTGAGTTAAAACGGCTTAATTTTTCATTAAAATGGAAAATTACAAATGCATAAAGGACATTAACATAAAAATACTTAAATGACAATAAAAACTTAACATAAAACTGAATAAAAACTTAATAAGCTGGAATAAAAATTGAATGTTTGCCACAATGGCTTACAAGGCTATTTATAGCCGAAAACTTAAACTAGGTCCTCTCTTTCTTTCTCTTCTTGTTGTGCTTGTTTGTAGACACACAAACACAGGTGTGCTTGTTGTGTGAGAGGTTTAAAGCTCTCATCTTGGCCCTTCAATCTTGAAAATCAATCTAAGCCGTCGACTATGGGTCTTGGGGGATGTGGGATTGCCAAGTTGGCAACTTTATGGCTGGGAAAGGTAGTGGAGGAGGGGGGAGATGAATAACCATGGTGGTGGTGATTGTTTGTGGGGTAAAAACGGGTATAACAACCCGTGAGTGTGTTTGGGAGGGAAAGTTAGGCGGGAAAGTTTGTTTGAGCTGTTAACAGAGTGAAAGTTTCACTCTTTGGCAAAAATGGCCCCTCATGGTTTATGTTGTGTTTGCACCATTGGTCCCTGTGGTTAAATAACTTTTGGGGACTTGGCAAAACAAGTCCCCAAGAGTTATATAACTCTTTGCATTTTTCGTCCCTTTGGTGTACAAGTTAGGGGTGTTGGCAGAACTGCCCCCCCACTTGTTACTTTGGGCAAATTGCAAAATAAGCCCTTGTCTTTTCTTTTCCTCTTTTCTTCTTTTTATATAAGTTTAGGGTTTGGCAATTTCAGCCCCTAAACTTATATTTCTTTGACTTTGGCCCCGGGGTTGACTTGGGTTGACTTTGACTTCGATTGATTTTCCGGCTTTGATTTGGCTTTGTCTTTCACAGTCTTTTCCATTCCGAGTCCGGTTTTGTCGTTTTGGCTTTGTTTTTCGTCCTTTTCTTGGTTATCCGTTCCTGCACAATACAATTAGCAAAACAAGCGTATCTTTGGCATTTTAAGTCCGTTTTTGATTATTTTAGCTCGTTTTTAAAGGTAAAAGGTATGTGTAATTAAGCACATACCACTCATTCTACAGACTTCGGTTCGAGGATCCAAACCAACACCTCAAGGATTTCTTAAAACTTGTGGAGTCACTTGACATTG
>BQNB010184310.1:0-10366 GCA_026074375.1 Tanacetum coccineum
ACATCATACTTTAAAAATGCAATATCTTCTTCATAAACAACTTCATTCTTTTCATGAACAACTATTCTAGCTTCTAATGATTTTAATCCCATTTGATAACCTATTATTTCTAGATTATATTTATTAAGAGCTTCACATTGTTGATCATACCGTTTTTGAAGAGTTTTATATGATTTTAAATAATCTTTAGAGCAAGTATGTACCTCAGAGTTTGAACTTGATGAACTTGATGAACCTTGGGATGTATAGGCCATTAGAGCAAAGCTTGTGATATCTTTTTTAGCCTGAAAGCTCCAATCATAACCACCTATCCCATCTTAAACAACCAAGGCATTTGTAGTAGATGTATGCACTGGTGCATTCCTTCTTGGAGCATCTCTATTTCTATTCCCCTGACTCCTTGGTGCCCAAGCAACTCTAGGTCAAAGTGACCCCACCAGTAGCAGATTTAATACATTCAACTTTGTCTTATCAAAGCCAACTTTTTCTTTATGCCATTGAATTCGGGTTCATTCATGTCTTCTTAAGAAATCTCTTCACCGCTCATAGTCAAGCATGGCCACTGCCATTTGAATATCCATCTCTTCAAAGTCATCAGTATCATCTCTCCAGATCATCATTGTCACAATTGTGGACATTATATTGATTAGCAAGAGAGGAAAACATGACATCATCAGCATAAGTTGAGGAAGAAGCTTGTCCCTGTGAACTAGCAGTAGAAACATCAGTGACAGTATAAACTGCATCATTAGTACTTCAAGAGTTTTTCTGAAGATACAAAAGCACCATTTCTGAGTTTTGATCATGAGCTTGATTAGCCTTTAATCTCAGATTCATAACACCTACGAGATTATTATACAAAATCATTCCATGCTCAATGAGTACCTATATCAAATGTTTAGCAAGATCAAATCAATATTGTTCCAAGCTGATGGAGAGCTTCACAGCAACTCAGATTTTCATCTCATTGAGAGATAACTTCACCATGAATTCTAATTGGCTGATGAATTTTCTAAAACCTATCATAGGATTTTATCCAGTCCTTCAGATTTGATGCAGCCAAATTCTCGATATTGCTTTCTTAGAAATGGTTTTCTGCATTTTCTTTGATTCTTTTGTTGCCTTCCAAACCTGCCTTGATGCTTCCCATAAGGTCTTTGCATCCTTGATTCCATGTAACTTTCAATATGTGCACATCAAGAAGGACAATAATAGAGTGCTTTTTTTTCTTTCAATTCATTCTTTCTTGCTAGCTTTTGTTTAGCAGTTTTAGGAGATATAGAATTGGGACCTTCAGTACCGTGCACTAGCTGAAGCAATATCATATGCATCACCATACAATAACCCCTAAAAGTAGCATAATAGTGTTGAGGTAAGTATATTCACTATTCTCATAACTTCCAGATCATCAGTAACCCTGTTTTGAGCATAGGGAGTTTTTAGTGCAGATCACTTTTTGTGTAGTTTTAGTGAATTTTATTCCATCTTTTCTTTGACTAATAGATCTTGAGTAGAGTTAGAGTTCTTCCTATTCAAAGTTTCTCAACAAGCTCTGATACCACTTGTTGATCCCTTTTGAACAGATCTTACTTAGCTTGTTAAAGCTTAGTTATGTTGGATAAATCCAAGACAACTATAATAAAAACTAAGATTGTGAATACTACAGACTATGCGGAATCTAGTTTGTAATACTAAGAAGAACAATGAAACAGTAAAACAAGATCTTGCTAAACTTTTAATATAATGAACACAATCAAGGTTATAGAATAACCTTGAAACTATGAATACTAACTATGAGAAATATGATAACTAATATTAAAACTTGATACCTAGATCTATGTCGTAGGGTTCCTTTTATACACCAAGGAAACCCTAATGGGCTTACAAAACATGTCAAGTGATCAATGCATATCTATTCCTAATATATTTCCTGCATATCACTTTAGCGGTACTAACTATTATAACTAACAGTACTAACTACATAACTAACAGTACTAATAAACTGGCAGTACTAACACTTTGTACTGGCACCACTAACTTGTTTTCTCTAATCTTCACCAGCAGCATTAAGTTGTAGAAGCGTCTAATTCCTAACATGTCTTGATACAAAGATGCACTCGTATGCCATCCGCTTGAAATTCAACGCATCCGATCATGGCATGGATTATGAGGCACTATTGGCAGGACTAGTCGCCTCTATTAACAAAGGTATGAAAGACTTGCATGTATTCATTGACTCACTAACATTGGTCGCTCAGATAGAAGGAAACTGTACACCAGCAATGGAATAGAAAATGAAGTACAAGGAAGAAATCATGGATGCAACAACCCTATTCCACAGGTTCCAAATCACACATCTTCCAAAAATCTTGAACTCCAAAGTAGAAATGCTTACAGGGTTGGAAACCATAAAGTTGGAATTTCTCAATCAAGAAGTATCGGTAGGTATCAAAACAAGACCATCGGTGGAGGAGATAAGCGGAAGTAAGAAAGCAAAGTGGCTAACAATGTGTCAAGAACAAAGCCAAACTACAATTGGGAGACAAGTGAAAGCAATTGAATGAACTTGTAATCGTAACACATATCTAGTAGCATTATGTAACCCATCCAAGGTAGCCATTTTTAAAGTGTTAGCTTACCTAGGAGGGCCCTTCTATTTTATATCTAAGTATTTGATTTTTACCTTAACATGATAAAGTCAAATTCTATTGGATAAGTAACAATGATGCAAACATGAAGCATGATAAGCTCCGGATGGCTCGCTACCTCCGGATAACGATAAAGGAACACACTTATATGGGAAGGCTAAGTTAAAGCATGAAAACTTTAGCATGAGGCCGAAGGAGGAGACACAATGATCCCCTCCTTCCAAGCAAGCAACTCCGATGAACAAAAACGTCGTAGAGAGAACATGTATCAACTAATGAGGAAGGAAATACGAGCAACCTGTAATGTGTACGAACATAGCTAATAAACATTTGCTTCGGTATATGAATTGGCCCGGATGTTATCGTCCATATCATACAAAAAACATATAATAGGAGCAAACATAAGGTGTTTGGGGCATAAACCAATGCTAAAGTGCTAGATACAAATGTATAAACATTACAAACAAGCTGTGGGAAACACACCAGTATAAGTGGATTATATTAAAAGGGAAATTACGTTACAAAGTACCTATTACAAGCCGAACGAAGCCGGCAATATAATTAACCAAACGTAATCGGTAGTTACATAAAAAAGAAAGTAAAACAACACTTAATGAGCTAGTAACCAGGCAAGTTCAAAAGCTAGGCGTGATAGTACGATCTCTACTTTGGAAAGCAATATTTAGCTCGTCGAACCTACTGAGGCTTGACCAGCTATACTAAAGGTCCTAAGGGGAAGCCATTCGGCTTAGGGCGGGTAGCATGACTCAAGATCCACTGGATGGACAAGCACACATCTATAGTCAGTTTGGCCCAAGCTTGGAGCAACAAGTGTTCTCTGGCATACCACATGTCCCTTCCCTAACGGAAAATAGAGTTACAAAAAAAGGAAAGGGGAAAGGAGAAACTAAGTCTAAACCCTAGAAGGGTTAACAATAGCGTCTTCATCAGCAACGGAAGAGGGCAAGGAACCATCAACATTTTCACCAGCGAAAAGGGCCACAACAACATTAGTAAGGCCGGAGGAAACATGCCACGACCCTACCACGGTCACTTCAGCAACATCAACCAAAACATGATAAGTACCATGTACAAAAACACCCCCGGACTTAGAATAGGCAACACCATCAGTCATCTCAACATCCGGCCCATCAACCATAGCATTCACCCACTCCTTATTTTGCTCTTAAGCAACAGCAGAGGGAGCGGGGACAACATTAGCAGACAACTCCAAGGATTCAGAAGCAGGTGTCACAGTCAACTCCTTTGTAATAGGAGGAGAAACACGAGCATCCCTTGAAGTGGGGACGTTGGCTGGACGAACCAATTTTTTAGGCTCAAGTTGGAGAGTTAAAGATAGAGGTTCAGCGGCAAACTCAAAAATCTTGTTGAGAAAGGCATAATCAGTTTGAGCAACAAGGGGGACGCTTCAGCAAGCCTACCCTGTGCACCAGGCACAAAATGAGCCATCTTCTTCAACAGGGCAGCAATCTCATCCTTAGTCCGATGCATACTCAACCAGTGTTCAAACCTAGCACTGGCAACCAAAGAAAAGAGTTCACCCTGAACTCTGCTAAACTCATCAAAAGCAGGAAAATTCCAGACCAAACCCTAGAATTGGCCCTAGAAGAAGGATGAAAACTCCAAAGGAGTGGCCTTCAAACGAAGGATCTCCTTATCCTTTTCAGCCTTCAAAATAGTGGCCCGATTCAAGTCAGCAGAAAGACGAGCCACCTCAGCATGCAAGTTATCCAGACTTTTAGTGAGAGACTTGATCTTTTTCTTCCTCTCCTTTCCCTTATCCTTGGACTTTGCAAAAGAAGCATCAGAGGAAGAAAGTTTATCATTAAGCCCAGAAACCTGCTTCTTCAAGGTAGACACTTGAATTTCCAACCCAGTCAAAATAGCAACTTTCTCCTCATAACCCTTCAACCTAGAGTCCGCTGATAACACATACTTATGATGAGACTGATTCAACCCACGATAGCAAGCAAGAAGCTCGCCACCATGCGACATCATCATAAAATGTAGCACACTCATCTTTGCAGTTAATTGATGATCAGATAAACTTTCAACCCGGACTATCTCTCTCGGTGTGGGGAACTGGTCCACCATAGTTTTGCAAACAGCGTGTTAGGAATCCAAAAAAGGATCGGTTACTCTATGTATTTTATGTTTCTAGCTCGTAGTCCACAAAGTATTATTTAGTAAGCTAACTGGGCCAAAGATAAGCAAAAGCCCATGGAAAGACCATGGGCCTAAGCCGTTAGCCGGCCACCATAGGTGGTATTTATACACCTCTCCATGCCTTAGAGAGGTGGTTGGTTGTTCATTATTTCACACACATAATACAAGTTTCCTTTCATGTTTCTTTCTCTCTCTAAAATGTTCATCCAACCACTCTCTCTTTAAAACCACCTCTCTTTCTCTTTTCATGTATGTTATTTGATTGTTATTCAATTGGTATCAAAATCCATGGAGTAATTTGCTTAGTTTGAGAGTAGTGTGGTTTGTTTCCATTTTGGTTCATTTCTTTCTTATCCAAACCGTAAGCTGCTTCTTAATTATTTTTCTTTGTTTTCGAAGTAACATATACACAAAAACGATCATATAAAAGGTAATTTATTGATCTAGTATAGTATCTTTAGATCTATAGGTTGTATAGTTTTGAATTCAAGAAAAAACTTTTAATTTTGTTTACAATCTTTGGTTTTCGAAAACGTCTTCTAAAGTACAATCTCGATTTCAAATTTTTTTGTGGCATAAAAACCCATAAAGTTTGCAATTTTTAAGGTACCTATAGCTTAGTAATACTAGTTGTACAAGAAATTTGGAGAAAAACGCTCAAAAGTTAGTCTTTTTGTGCTTTGAGTTTTGTGTTTCGCCCAATCCAAGAGCATTGACGATTTAGCAGCCTACTCAAGTACAATCGGAATTAGCAGCTTAAGTTTAAACGAATTCACTAGTCTCTCTAAAGTTACGTAACTGAATAGCAGCTTTCAAGTTCAGATCGAATCTGCCGCTTTCAAGGTTCAATCCAGAACTCGTAACTGCTAGTTATTAACAGCGAACTTGCAATATTCTTTGACTTAATAGTAAGTTATGCGTGGTTTCCTTTATTCAATTCTTGAATTTTGCGATTCGTTGGTTCGAGCTGAATTAGCGAGTGGTGCATAAGCGTCGTAGCATTGTCTTATAATCGCGTAGATTCCGCGAAGTTTTATGTTTTTCATTATCTCCTGACTTGAGCAGTTTTCTTGCGTTTGGTTCACGCAACTCGCTAGTTGTCTATAGTTTTCTAAATTGTGCATTCTTAATTGTTCGATAGAAACTATTAGTACTCTTACTCTTTGTTAGTTGTTTCTTGTTGCTAATTTCGGTAATGGTACGCATTTTCTCTGTTGAAATATGTCGTTTCAAAATAGTGTAGGTATATCGAATAGATAGTTATATTAACAGTTTATTCTATTGCATTTGTTAGAGTATACGCTCACCATGCAATCGTATTTATTTTTTGTTTTCGTTTTTTTCTAGCGTTGTAATCTCAGAGACTTGTAATTCATTCCTGTTGATATGTTTTACAACCGAGCATAAAACACACAAAAGATGCATCCTCCATCAGACGTATGCACAGCATTTCTTTTTTTGCGTATACGCACGAGTTTGATTAAACAAAGTTAGCTCGTTCTTAACATACAATTGTTAACCGAACTCGCAGTTCTAAGTTTCAACTGAATTGGTAGTTTTACTTTGGCAACCAAATTCGTAGTTTTCTTTGGCAACCTAATTCGTAATTTTTCTTTGAAACCTCAAATATGCTAATCGAAAATTATACGATTTATTTCTTTGATTTGTAAAATCCCATGAAACATTTATTTGTTTTCCCGGTTTAATCAAGAATTGTAAAATCCTGTATAGTTTCAAGACATAAAACACACAAAAGACAACTCACAACAGCACAATTTCTTTCAATCACCGTTTGATTAAACAAGTAATCTTTTAACATACAACTTTCTCAATGACGACTCTTGCTGACAAAGCAATTCTTTCGGGTGCTGACAATCGTCCACCAATGTTGGAAAAGATATGTATGATTCTTAGAAAAGCATAATGGAGCTATGCGTGGTGAATAGACAACATGGACAAATGACCCTTGAATCCATTAAAAATAGTCCACTCATCTGTCCTATAATTGAGGAGAATGGAGTAACTAGACTAAGAAAATACTCTGAGTTATCTGCTACAAATGCAATTCAAGCTGATTGTGATGTCAAGGCAAAAAATATCATTCTCCAAGGATTACCACCAAAGGTATATGCACTTATTAGCAATCATCGAATTACCAAGGAACTTTGGGAAAGAATTCAACTTTTCATGCAAGGAACTTCATTGACGAAACAGGAAAGAGAGTGCAAATTATATGATGAATTCGATAAGTTTGCTTATAAGAAGGGGGAAACACTACATTATTTATACTTGATATTTTTACTGCTACTCAATGACATGAACATCTACAATGTGAAACTAGAATAATTTCAAGTAAACACCAAGTTTTTGAATACTCTTCCTCCTTAGTGGAGCAAATTTGTGACCGATGTCAAACTGGTTCGGGACTTGCACATAACTAATATTGATCTGCTTCATGCTTACTTGGGACAACGCGAATTCCATGCAAATGAAGTTTGTTTAATGCATTAACGCAACTCAGATCCGCTTGCTTTGGTTGCAACCCATCAGATAACCCAGTCTCCTTATCAAACTCATCAGAACTCATACCAAAACTCTTAATTTCAAACACAAGTTTCACTATATCAATCTCCACAGTACGAATCACCTTATCAGTCTCAATAATACTCAAACAATCATTCATCTACACCTCTTTCAATCATTTATCCATCCAATGATTATCAATCATCAGTTCATCATAACGTTTATTCTCCACCATCATCCATCCCTCAAATGGAATATGCTCCCACGGTTAACCAACAACAACAACAACCTGAATTTTCCCAACTAGACTTAGGTCTAACTGTTCCAGTATTCAAGCAAGGTGATGATCCCATTGATGTCATCAACCATATGATGTCATTCCTATCAGCTGTTGTCACATCTCGCTATCCTACTACCAACAACCAGCTGAGGAATTCGTCAAACCCTAGGCAACAAGATACCATTAATGATGGAAAAGTAACTTTACAGCTAGTTCAGGGGAGAAAAATTTCTTTTGCTACGGGTATGACTAGGACCTACACTCCAGGAGCAAGTGGAAGCAATTCTGGGAAATAAAGGACTGTTATTTGTTACAACTGCAAAGGGGAAGGACACATGTCCAAACAATGCACTAAACCTAAAAGAAAACGAGATGATTTGTGGTTTAAGGATAAAGTGTTGCTGGTACAAGCTCAAGCAAATAGTTAAATTCTACATGAGGAGGAACTAGCATTTTTGGCAGATCCAGGTTCAGCAGAAGGTCAAGCCACACAGACTGTCATTACTCACAATGATGCTTATCAAGCCGATGATTTGGATGCATATGACTCTGATTGTGATGAACTCAACACTGCCAAAGTTGCTCTCATGGAAAATTTATCACATTATGGTTCAGATGCTCTCGCTGAGGTACATAATCCTGATAATGTGGATAACAATATGATTAATCAAGGTGTGCAGGTGATACCGTCTTCTGAACAGTCGAATGTTGTGAACCATTCAGAGACTGAAATAACTAGTGATAGCAATATCATTCCTTATTCTCAGTATATGATAGAATCACAACAAGCAGCTGTTTAGAATTCTAGCTCATCTGCACAACAAGATGCACTGATATTATCTGTGATTGAACAACTGAAAACCCAAGTAATTAATTGTACCAAGATAAATATAGACAATAAAAGTGTTAATGATACTTTAACTGCTGAGCTTGAAAGATATAAAGAATAAGTTAAAGTTTTGAAAGAAGGATAAAATGTTGATTTAAAGAGTAAAGTTAATGTTTCAGATTCATGTGAACAATTTGTAGAGATTGATCATCTTAAACAAACTCTTTTAGAACATGTAAAAGAAAAGGAATCTTTAATGCAAACAGTTACTCTTTTCAAAAATGATTTTAAGAAAGAAGAATCTAGAAACATTGATATAAAGATTGCTTTAGAAAAGAAGATCAAACAGTTGGATAATATTGTTTTTAAAAGAGATCAATTAGCACAAACTGTTCACATGTTGATGAAACCTCAGTTTTTTTATGATTATACCACTAAATAAGCTCTAGGTTTTTAAAATCCTTTCTATCTGAAGAAAGCTTAGCAGTTGGAACAAAAGCTTTATGATGGTAATGTCATTAAGAACACTAGTGCTATTGTGATTCCTGACTTCAAAGAGACCATTGTGCTTGCTGAAGAGAGTCGTTCAAAAATGCTTTTAAAACAACAAGATCCAATGATGTTAGAAAAGAAAGTTAATACTACACCAGTCGATTATGCTGCTCTTAACCAACTTTCTCAAGATTTTGAAACACGATTTGTTCAACAAACAGAATTATCTACTGAACAAGCCTTTTGGTCTCAGAATTCTATGAATTCTTCAGATCCCACTCCTTCTTGTAGACCCACCAAAGTTGAGGTTCCTAAAGAACTTCCTAAAGTCAGCATGGTTAATACAAGTTTGAAGAAACTTAAACACCATCTTGCTGGTTTTGACGTGGTTGTCAAAGAAAGAACCACGGCCACAGCCATCACTGAGGGTTCGTGGGGGTTTAAACATACAAAAGCTTTTTAAGGATGAAATAATTCCATTTATAAAAGCTCTAAAGGACTTATTCAATACATTCGATCAATATTTAATTGATGAACTTTTGGAAGTCCAAAATGTCTTTCATCAAATGAAACAGGCTGTGAAACAACATCGTTTAGAGTAAAAAACGTTTGAAGTTAAAATGAATCAAGTTTCAAATGAAAACGAACGACTCTTGGAACAAGTCATCAACAAAGATATAGTTAACATAATTATGAATTCTTCTGTGGATAATGCTTATGTGAATGTGCATGAATGTGAAAAGTGTCTCAAACTTGAGACTGAGCTTCTAAACAAAAAGGATTTCATTGAAAAAGAGACTTACGATAAACTGTTCAGAAGTTTTACCACTCTTGAAAAACATTGCATCTCTTTAAAAGTTGATACTCAACTTAATCAAGAAATTTTTCAAAGAGACAATTTTGTTTCAAATCAAAGTGCTCTAACTTTTGATCATTATTTTGAAATAAATGAATTGAAAGCTCAGTCCCAAGACAAAGATACAGTCATAAAGAAGTTGAAAGAGATAATTTAATCTGTAAGTGGAAATATGAATGAGGATAAGGTCAAGAAAGACATAGAAGAGATTGAAATGATAAATATTGAATGGCTACTGATATTTACACAAAAAAAAGTTATTGGCACACAGAAAATTGTAATGAAAAGATAAATTTACCCTTTAACAGTTTTAAACAAAATTTTTGCCCCTGAACTTGGTTCTTGACCCCTATGCTCCTAGCCGACCCATTATAATGACACCTCCATTTTCTGTCACCTCTATTGTAACAACGTCTCATTTCCACCCGCCCACCATCTCTTTACAAAAAACAAACACAGGTCTACATACTACTGAGATCTGATTTGATTAGACATGGCATTTATAAATTGAACAAAGAACATAAACCAAGAACATCATACACAAAGCATAG
>BQNB010184311.1:1469-12322 GCA_026074375.1 Tanacetum coccineum
TGATATATGATGAAAATGAAACTACATGATTCTATTGTTGCCTTTAAACATTTTACGATCGAACATTAGCAAATATGACACACATCTATTCAATATTCTAATGCACCACATATTTCATAACTATAAATCTCCCTAACAAGATTATTTTTAAGATACTAAATATGTGTAGTACCTTGATAATATGTGTTCTTTCTCCTAAGCACTTTAAATTAGAGAGTTGAGCTTCCTTCGCCTCTGCATTTCTAACCACTTTTTCCTACATCTTGATTTATTACATCTTGATCCAACTCTATACAAAATCACATAATTACTTTTAAAGCACACATCCAAACACCCCCATCAAGAATGCTAAAAGTCATAAGGGATCACATCAAAACATGATACACATACAACTAATAGCACACATGCAAGAACTGATTAGTAACAAAGAGTACCAGGGGTATCACAAAACATGTTGGGATTAAAAGACTTCATGATGATCTTAGGGTTACTACTGCTCAGGTTTGTGTTACTGCTGCTAAGCTAAAGTTAGTGTTGTTCATTAACTTTAATGAAAAATATGCTAAGTAGTTAGTGCTGCTAGTATAAAGTTAGTACTGCTAGTTCATAGTTACTACTGTTAGTATATATTAGTACTGCTAGTATAAAGTTAGTATTGCTAGTATAAAGTTAGTGCTGCTAGTGTAAAGTTAATGCTGATGGTGTATAAGATACTACTGCTCAAAGATTAAGACTACTAAAAGAGTTTCTACTGTCAGAGAAAGGATAAAGACAGAAGAAAGGATAAAGATTGTTTGGAGATCAATATTACTTACGTGATAAGTATTAGTTATTTATAAAATAGATCATAGAGAATATTCTAAGTCTTAGAAATATATTTTAAATCGACTAGGACTCCTTGGTGTATAAAAGGAGGTCCTAAGGTATAGAGTTTAATATGTTTTTTTACGATTTGATAAGTGTTATTTATAGCTTTAAGGTTTTGTACTAGGAGAGTATTCGTATTATTCTTAATAATATTGGAGCTTTTTTTGTTTGTTGAATTGTGATCTTGTGTTACTGTTTCATTAAGAATTCTTCTAATATTAAAGATTAGATTTACGATAATCTTTAGAATAAACTTAAGCAAAGTTTTACTATAGTTGTGTATATTTATCTAATATAACTAAAAACCTTATAAGCTTAAGGAATTCGATCTATTGAGGTGGGATCCAACAAGAAGTATCCTATAACTGGGACAACAAGTGGTATCAGAGCTTGTTGCTTTGAGAAACTTTGCTAGAAGATATGGATCAAGATTCTGCACACATGGTGCCTGCATCCAAAGTTCCCATGCTCAAACCGGGTGAGTTTGAGTTATGGAGGATGAGGATTGAACAATACATCCAGATGATAGACTATGCACTTTAGGAAGTCATAGAGAATGGAAACACTGCACCAAAAACAACAGTTATGAAGGGTGTTGAGAAAGTAATGCCTCCTACAACTGCTAAAGAGAAGGCTTAGAAAAGATTAGAGGTGAATGCTAGAAGTACTTTAAATGGATGGATTCCTAATGAACATCAGTTAAAGTTTTAACTCTATTAAGGATGTATGCTTATTGATGGATAAAAAAAAAAAAAGGGGCTATAGAAAAGAGATTTGGTAGGAATGCAGCTACAAAGAAGACCCAAAGGAATCTTTTAAAGCAGCAATATGAAAACTTTACTGCTCCAAGCTCAGAGATGCTTGATCAAACTTTTGATAGGCTTCAAAAGCTTGTGAGTCAGTTGGAGCTTTTGGGAGAAACGATTTCACAAGAAGATGTGAACCAGAAGCTATTAAGAAGTTTGTCACCTGAGTGGAACACACATGTTGTTGTGTGGAGGAATAAAACTGATTTGGATACAATGAGCATGGATGATCTCTACAACAACCTTAAGGTGTATGAACCAGAAGTCAAAGGGATGTCTAGCTCAAGTTCAAGCACACAGAACATGGCTTTTGTGTCCTCTTCAAATAACAACAATAGCAGCACTAATGGAGCAGTTAGTACTGCTCAAGCAGTTAATACTGCTAATGGAGTTTCTGCTGCTAATACTCAAGTTAATGCTTCTAATATTGACAACTTGAGTGATGCTGTTATTTGTGCATTCCTTGCTAGTCAACCAAATAATCCTCAACTTGCACATGAGGACTTGCAACAAATCCATCCAGATGATTTGGAAGAGATGGATTTGAGATGGCAAATGGCTATGTTGACTATGAGGGCTAGAAGGTTTTTGAAGAATACAGGTAGGAAGCTTACTATCAATGGCAATGAGTCTGTTGGCTTTGATAAGTCCAAAGTGGAGTGCTACAACTGCCACAAGAAGGGACATTTTGCTAAAGAATGCAGAGCTCCAAGAAATCAAGACTACAAGAACAAGGAAAGCACAAGAAGGACTGTGCCTGTGGAAACATCCACTTCCATAGCTTTGGTGTCATGTGATGGTCTTGGTGGGTATGACTGGAGTGATCAGGCAGAGGAAGGACCTAATTATGCACTCATGGCTTACTCATCTTCAAGTTCTGACTCAGAGGTATCTAACAATTCAAATTGTTCAAAATCTTGTTTGAAAACTGTTGAAACCCTTAAATCTCAATATGATCAACTACATAAAGATTTTAAGAAATCTGAGTTAATGGTTCTAGCTTATAAGTCAGGATTAGAGTTAGTAGAAGAGAAACTTAAAGTTTATAGGCAAATGAGTCTATTTATTCACAAGATATAAAGGTCTTAAAATTTAAAATTGAATGTAAAGATATATCTATCAGAGAGCTCAGGAAGAAGCTAGAAATAGCTCAAAAAGAAAAAGATGGAATTCAATTTAATGTAGACAAATTTAAAAATGCTTTTAAAAGCTTAAACAAACTCATTAAAAGTTAGATTGTTGACAACTACAAGAAAGGCTTAGGCTATAATGCAGTTCCACCTCCCTACACAGAAACTTCATGCCTCCAACACCTGACTTGTCTTTTACTGGTTTAGATTAGTTTGTTAATAAGCCTGTAGTTGAGAACAGAAAGTCTGATGAAGAAGTGTATAAGGTAGTTAGGAAGTCTAATGATTCTCCAATTATTAAAGATTGGGTGTCAGATAGTGAGGAAGAAAATGTGTCTCAAACTAAAACTAAGAAGAAAATAGTTAAGCCTAGTATTGCTAAGATAGAGTTTGTCAAACCAAAGCAACAAGAGAAAACTGATAGGAAAACTATTAAACAAATTAAGAAACATAGGTAAAATACTCAAAGTCTAAGAGGCAATTAAAAAAATTGGAAAAATATGATGTCTCAAAGACTAGGAAGCAATTTTAAGATGTTTAATAATGCCTGTTATGTGTGTGGAAGTTTTGATCATTTGCAAGTTGATTGCAATTACCATCATAAACAGTTTCAAGAACAAAGGATGGTAAAACCTGTTTGGAACAATGCTCAAAGGGTGAATCATCAAAACTTTGCTAAAAAGAATATAGTTCCAAGAGCAGTAGTAATGAAGTCTGGCTTAGTATCAATTAATACTGCTAGACAAGTTAATGCTGCTCATACAAAAACAACAGTGAATATTGCTAGACCAATGTCATATCTTTCTAAAAAGGCACATTCAACTGTTAAGAGGCCTATTCACAACAATACATAATTTATGTGTTAAGGGAAATAATTTTAATGTTGTTAAGGCCTCAGCTTGTTGGGTTTGGAAACCAAAGCATAAAGTTTTAGACTATGTTTCTAAACAAAATAGTGCATCAATCACCCTAATAAAGTTTGATTATATTGATGCACAAGGCAGATCTAAGTCAGTGATGGCTTGGGTCCCCAAAAGAAACTGATTTTCTTATCTAATGTGTAGGGCAATCCACAAATGGATTTACAAAATCAAGGAGTGATTGATAGTGGATGCTCAAGGCACATGACAGGGAACATGTCCTATCGTATAAACTATGAAGAGATAGATGGAGGATATCTTGCTTTTGGAAGAAACCCCAAAGGAGGGAAAATTATAGGAAAAGGTACCATTAAAGCTGGTAATCTAGATTTTGAAAATGTGTATTTTATAAGAGAGTTAAAGTTTAATCTCTTTAGTGTCTCACAAATGTGTGATAAAAAGAATAGTGTTCTTTTTAATGACACTGAATGTATTGTTTTATCTCTAAACTTTAAGTTAATTGATGAAAGTCAAGTTTTACTTAGAGTTCCTAGAAAGAACAATATGTATAGTGTTGATTTAAAGAACATAGTTCCTAAAGGAGGTTTAACTTGCCTTTTTGCAAAAGCCACATTTGATGAATCTAAACTTTGGCATAGAAGGCTAGGTCACTTAAATTTTAAAACAATGAATAAATTGGTTAAGTGAAATCTTGTAAGAGGTTTACCTTCCAAACTTTTTAAAAATGATCAAACCTGTGTTGCTTGTCAATAGGAAAAGCAACACAGAGCCTCTTGTAAGTTCAAAATAGAGAACTCAATCAGTCTTCCTTAACATTTGTTGGATATGGACTTGTTTGATCCAACATTTATAAAAAGCCTTATAAAGAAAATGTATTACCTAGTTGTCACAGATGATTACAGTATGTTTACATGGGTTTTCTTTCTAGCTACTAAGGATGAGACTAGTGGAATTCTTAAGTCCTTTATAACTGGTATAGAAAATCTAGTAGATCACAAGGTTAAGGTAATTAGATGTGATAATGGGACTGAGTTCAAAAACAGAGAAATGAATCAGTTTTGTGAGATGAAGGGTATTTTAAGACAATTTAGGGTAGCTAGAACTCCTCAACAAAATGGAGTTGCTAAGAGGAGGAATAAGACACCAATTGAGGCTACTAGGACTATGCTAGCTGATTCTAAGTTGCCAACTACTTTTTGGGCAGAAGTAGTTAATACTGCTTGCTATGTGCAAAATAAAGTGTTAGTAGTTAAGCCTTATAACAATACCCTATATGAACTTTTTCATAGTAGAACACCAACTTTAAGTTTTATGAGACCATTTGGGTGTTCTTGTTACTATCTTCAATACATAAGATCACTTAGACAAATTTTAATGGTAAGGGATTGATGAAGGGTTTCTTGTTGGATACTCTTCTGAATAGTAAAGCCTTCTAGAGTATTTAATTGTTGAACAAGGATAGTGGGGAAGAAAACTTACATAATTAGGTTCTAGTGAGAGTACACCTTAATGATAGTAGGTACTGACCGATTGGCTATTTAATATGATGACACTAATAAGAACAATAAATTTGAGCCAATTGTTGCAGTACACGTCTAATGGTTTTGCATGTACAAAAACAAGTGATAATGCAGGTCAAGCTAGAAAGGAGACATAACCTATCAAAGATTACATTTTGCTACCATTATGGACTACTGATCCACCATTTTCCCAAGATCCAAAGAGTTCTCAGGATATTGGATCCAAACCTTCAAGTGATGATGGAAAGAAGGTTGATGAAGATCCAAGAAAGGATAGTGAATGTAAAGATCAAGAGAAGGAAGATAATGTTAACAGCACTAACAATGTTAATACTGTTAGTTCAACTGTTAATGCTGCTGGCCTAAATGAAGTTAATGCTGCTGGTGGAAAAATAAGCATTGAACTTCCATTCGATCCAAATATGCCTGCTTTGGAAGATTATAGCATATTTGACTTCTCAAGTGATGATCAAGATGATGGTGAAGAGGCTGACATGAACAATTTGGATACAACAATCCAAGTCAGTCCTAATCTAACTACAAGAATTCATAAAGATCATCCTCTTGATCAAGTGATTGGAGATTTGCAATCTGTACACAACAAGAAAGATGTTCAAAGAATTTAAAGGAACCTGGGTTTGTTAGTATGCTATTCCACAAAGAAACAAACCTAAAGACCTTCAAAATTGCTTGTTTGCTGCTTTTTTTTCACAGGAAGACCCAAAAGGTAATTCAAGAAATTGAAGATCCAGCTGGATAGAGGCTATGCAGGAAGAGCTTTTACAATTCAAGTTACAAGAAGTTTGGACTTTGGTGGATTTACCAAATGGAAAAAGGGTTGTAGGAACCTAAATGGGTTTTCAGAATAAAAAAGGATGATAGGGAATTGTGATAAGAAATAAGCAAGATTTGGTGTCAAGCGTACACACAGAGAAGATGGATTGACTATGATACAGTCTTTGCCCCTGTTACAAGAATTGAAGCAACTAGTTATTTTTAGCTTATGCTTATTGAAAGATTTTGGGTGTATCAAATGGATGTAAAAATTGATTTTCTTATAGGAAGATTGAGAAGAGGTATATGTATGTCAACCACAGGATTTGAAGATCAGACTTTCCTGTTGAGTATAAAGGTTGGAAAAAAGCATTGTATGGACTCCATCAAACATACCCTAGAGCTTGGTATGAAACCTTGTCAACATATCTGTTGGACAATGGGTTTCAAAGAGGGAAAATTGACAAGACCTTATTCATCAAAAGGCACAAAGGTGATATTTTGCTGGTCCAAGTTTATGTGGATGATATCATCTTTGGTTCAACAAAGAAGGAGCTATGCATTGCATTTGAGAAGTTGATGCATACAGAATTATAGTGAGTTATATGGGAGAACTTACATTCTTCTTGGGATTACAAGTAAAGCAGAAGAAGGATGGCATATTTATTAGTCAAGATAAATATGTTGCTGAAATTTTAAAGAAATTTGGGTTTACAGAAGTCAAGACTACAAGCACACCAATGGAAACTCAAAAGCCTCTGCTCAAGGATGAAGATGGTGAAGAAGTGGATGTTCATATGTATAATTCCTTAGATGTATATTAATATCATGGCAGTGCAAGAAATAGACAGTGGTTGTAAATTCCACAACAGAAGCTGAGTACGTGGCTGCTTCAAGTTGTTGTGGACAAGTGCTTTGGATTCAGAATCAACTACTTGATTATGGGTACAATTTTATGCATACCAAAATCTTTATTGACAATAACAGTACTATTTGAATAATTAAAAATCCTGTTTTTCATTCAAAAACAAAGTATATAGAGACCAGACATCATTTTATTAGAGATTACAATGAAAAAAATTTAATTCAAATGGTCAAAATCCATACTGACAAGAATGTTGCAGATTTGCTTACAAAAGCTTTTGAGGTAAGTAGATTTCAATATTTGATTGCTAGTATTGGAATGCTAAATCTTTAATGTCTTTCATCTCTTTATGTTTTTGTAGAGTTTTGTATGAATTAGTACTGTTATTAATGGCATTAAAAGTTTCTGCTGTTAAGTATAATTAGTGCTGCTAATTATACTTAATATTGCTAAGTTTATGTTGTTAGTCATACTTAATACTGCTAGTATAATTAATGTTGTGATTATTGTAAAAATTGCTATGGATTGTGTTTTCTTGGTTTTTGGACTAACATTTTGTAGAAAAAGCAAAGAAAAGTGTTAGATTGATGATGGAAAAGCTGGTTATTAGAGAAAATAGACAGAGAGTTTTGGTGAGAAAAAGAATTAAGAGAATTGGTGAGAATAAAAACAGAAAGAGAGTTGTGTGGAATAAAAACAGACAGAGTGATTTGGTGAGTAAAAGAATTGAGAGAAGTGGTGAGTTGAAAAACAGAAAGAGAGTTGAATATATTAAAAACAGACAGAGTGTTTGGAATGGAATTGGAGTTAATACTGCTGGTAAAAGTTAATGCTGCTAGGCATAAACTTAATACTGCTGGTAAAAGTTAATGCTGCTAGGCATAAACTTACAACTGCTGGTGAAAGTTAATGCTGCTAGGCATAAACTTACTACTACTGTTGAAAGTTAATGCTGCCAGGCATAACTTACTACTGCTGGTGACAGTTAATGCTGTTGAGGGTATTTTCATAAATACTTCGATTAAGGGTTTCAATCACTCATTTAATCGATTTTACTCTTTCAAATACTCTCTAATCACAAACCCTAACTCAATTTTATCATCCATCATCAAAACCCAACACAAATGGCGAATCTAAAGTTTGCAGATACTCACAATATGGTCGCGTTTTTGTCTAAACCCGCTGAAAGTGAAGGGTTTGAACAAATTGTGGATTTTCTGAATGCAAACCCTATAAAGTATGCACTAACGATCAATCCCACTATATACATTTCGTGCATAGAACAGTTCTGGTCTACTGTCAAAGCCAAAACTGTCAATGGGGAAGTACAGTTACATGCCCTAGTGGATGGAAAGAAGATCATCATCACTGAGTCGATTGTTAGAAGAGATCTTCAACTAGAAGATGCTGAAGGTGTTGATTGTCTACCCAATGCTACCATCTCTGAACAGCTTACACTGATGGGGTATGAGAAAATTTCTGGGGTATGAGAAAATTTCACAGAAGCTTACTTTCTATAAGGCATTCTTTTCCCCACAATGGAAATTTCTGATTCATACTATTTTACAATGCCTAAGTTCTAAGACTACTGCATAGAATGAGTTTAGTAGCACTATGGCATCTGCAATTATCTGTTTGGCTACAATTCAGAAGTTCAACTTTTCAAAATACATTTTTGAAAGTATGGTGAAGAACTTGGATAATGTGGGCAAAATTTTAATGTATCCAAGGTTTATACAAGTCTTTTTGGATAAATAACTTGAAGGGATGCCTATTCATAACAGAATATATATTGCACCCTCTCACACTAAGAAAATATTTAAGAATATAAGAAGGGTAGGGAAAGGTTTTTCTGGAAGGGAAATACCATTATTCCAAACAATGGTGGTACAAGATCAAGCAGAAATAGGTGAAGGTTAAACAAATCCCACTGATCCCTATCACACACCCACTTTTATTCAACCATCAACATCTCAACCTCAAAAGAAACAAAAACCTAAGAAGCCTAAGAGAAAGGACACTCGGATACCTCAGTTTAGTGGTCCTACTGAACATGTAGCTAATGAGGCTGTCTATAAGGAGTTGGATCACAGTTTGGTGAGGGCTGCCACTACTGCTTCTAGCTTAGAAGCAGAGCAGGACAGTGGTAACATTATTAAGACCCAATCCAAGGCAACACCTAATGAATCTAGTTCCCTAGAAACTACTTCAGGTGGTGGTCCCAGGTGCCAAGAAACCATAGGGGATGCAATTGCTCAAACTAGGTTTAAGAATGTATCTAAACTTTTTAATGATCCACTGCTCGAAGAGGTAACACACTTCGAAGTTGCGTGGATAGTCTGAAACTTAAGGAATTGATGGAATTATGTACCAATTTACAAACAAGAGTTCTTGATTTAGAGACTACAAAGACCACTCAAGCTAATGAGATTGCAAGTTTAAAGAGGAGGGTCAAGAGGCTTGAGAAGAAGAAGAGGTCAAGAACTCATGGGCTTAAAAGACTATACAAGGTTGGTTTAAGTGCTAGGGTAGAATTCTCTAGAGATGAAGAAAGTTTGGGTGAGGATTCATCCAAACAGGGGAGGATAAATGCTATTGATGCTGATGAAGACATTACCCTGGTTAATGATTAAGATAATGCTGATATGTTTGATGTGAACACTTTGACTGGTGATGAGGTGTTAGCAGAACAAGAAGTTGCTGCTAAAGATGTGAATTTGACTGTTGATATAACAACCCGTAATTTTCTAGTATTTTCATCAATGTAATATCTACTTACTATATTAAGTGCAACCTTTTTCACAGGAATATTTTTCATTTTTATTCCATTCCATTATGTAACCTAGTTTACATTTCTAAAGTAAACGAGCTCACGTAACCTCTACCAATGCCATCTCTATCTATGTTTACATCATGTAAACATCCTAATATGTCAAGTTTATATCTTAATATCATTTCATCGAGTACATTAGCCATTTAACATACTTTTCAAAACGTTATTTCAAAACAAGCAGAAGTTACTTTGGCTCAAGCACTTGCAGCTTTGAAAAGTGCAAAAGTTTAAGAAAAAAGGGATGTTATAAAAGAGCCAAGTGTACCAGTTAGTATTGTCACTGCTTCAACAAAGGATAGTGCTGCTACAACAACAACTGCTACAATTCCAACTCCAAGGAAAGGAATTGTTTTTCAAGAGCCAGGTACAACAACAACAGCAACAACAACAACAATTTCTTCACATCAACCATCATAGGAAAATGTTCAAGACAAAGGCAAAGGGAAAATAGTAAAACCTGATAAGCCTATGAAGAAGAAAGAACTAATCAGGCTTAATGAAGAAATTGCTTTAAAGTTACAAGCTGAATTTGATGAGGAAGTAAGACTTGCAAGAGAGAAAGCTGAAAAAGAACAAGAAGCCAATGTTGCCTTGACTGAAGAATGGGATAATGTTCAGGCTAAAATTGATGTTGATTATTAGTTGGCTCAAAGACTGTAGGCTCAAGAGCAAGCAAGATGAATTGACTGATGAAGAAAAGGAAAGATTGTTTGTAAAATTCTTAGAGCAAAGAAGAAAACATTTTGCAGCTAAGAGAGCAGAAGAAAAGAGGAACAGACCACCAACAAGAGCTCAACAAAGGAGTATCATGTGTACTTATCTGAAAAACATAGAAGGATGGCAGCCCAAAAGTTTGAAGAACAAGTCTTTTGCAAATATTCAAGAATTATTTGACAAAGCAATGAAAAGGGTGAATACCTTTGTTGACTACAGAACCGAGTTGGTTGAAGGAAGTTCAAAGAAAACTGATGCAGAGATAGCACAAGAGAGCAGTTCAAAGAGAGCAGGAGATGAGCTAGAACAAGAAAGTATTAAGAAACAAAAGGTGGATGAGGATAAAGAGACAACAGAGCTTAAAAGTCTGATGGAAGTCATTCCTGATGAAGAGGAAGTAGCAGTTGATGCTATCCCTTTGGCTACTAAGCCTCCAAGCATTGTTGAGTAGAAGATCTACAAA
>BQNB010184312.1:0-12322 GCA_026074375.1 Tanacetum coccineum
AAGAATGATATGCCACCTTGAGAGAAGAAATCATTGCACTTAATAAACAAACCAACGTTCTAATCGGATTATTAATGGTTAATACAATTTTCTTATATAAGGTTCGACTGCTCTTTTATCTTTTTTGTCTATTAGCTTGCGTGGGTTTACAGTGTCTTGAATTGATTGTAGTCACTAACCAAACCGTGCCAGTCTCTCAGGCTGAAAACCCCCTTTTCCCGTTAGAATTAGGATTTAGACTGACATAGGTTTAACATAGGATTAGAATAGAATTAACATAGCTTAGATAACCAAGATATTAATTAAATTGATAGATTTAACCTTGCTCTTAGTGATCGACACCCTACTTACCATGAAACTATTACCGATCGGGTACACTACCTGTTAAAGTGTTGTTTTTGGTTGAGTTTGCAAAATATAAATTTAAAACTTAAAACAATAAAATATACACCACACAATGACACATCAGAGCTCGAGAGTCATGTGAGTATGAGTAAGTTCCGGGAGCAAAAGCTTCTTCCATACGGAAAGAGGCATTAAATTGATGCTAGTGCCAAGATCGGCCAAGGCTAAGCACTCAACAAGTTTCAGAAAATCACAAAGAATGAGAAACTTTTTGGGGTCTCCAAGTTTTTCAGGCAACTTTTTAAGGAGCACTTCCGAACAATTCTTATTTAATGGAGTATTTGCCAATTCAAATAATTTCTCCTTATTACTAAGGAGACTCTTAAACGTAGAAGCGAACTTAGGTATGTGAAGAAGAGCATCCACAAAGCTAAGGTCAAAATGTAATCTTTGAAAGATTTGAAGGAACTTCAACATTTGATTATTAGCTTTCTCTCGGAGCTTTTGGTCGTTAAGCCTTGAAGGATAAGGTATTGAAGGTTTAGGATTAGGGTTTGGAGCAACATCGATCTCTAGAATAGGAACTTGGACAACCAGAGGTTGGACGTGTGCGGTACTTTCTAAGTTTGTAGTTTGCACCTTGTCCTTTGTCGCCTCTGGTTCATGTTCCACTTCCTTTGGAAGAGGTGAAGAAGTAGTTGGAATTATAGGTCCATCATAAGAAACACCACTTCGGGTAGTAATAGCTTTCAAGTCACCTCTCGGTTAGCAATGGTATTACTAGGAAGTAATCCTAAACCCAAGGGACTTTTCATTTGAAAAAATTGCTCATCATGTTCTTTAGCTCATTGCTCATTATGTTCTTTAGCTCATTGTTCTGATTCTTCATGGTAGTCTGGAATTCATTCTTCAATTCTGTCTTCATATTACTTATTTGATTTTGCATAGCTCTCATATTAACATCATTAGTCTTCATGTAGTTCGAGAAATCATTCAAAGGTCCAACTTGAGTTTGATTAAGCGGAGCTTGATAATTCTGATTTCCTTGATTCTGATTATACCGGTTCTGATTGTTTTGCACATTCGGTTGAGGAAAACCGGGTGGTCTCATTTGATTGCTAGCATAATAATTAGTTTCTCCTTGAGGACGGTATCCGGGACCTCCTTGATTGCAGGTCCCTGTGGCTGCAGAAGCATTAAAAGTGTTGCCATCGGTAGCAAGACACTCATAGTAAGGATGCGGTCCTCCACAAGTAACACAAATTTCTTCTATAGCTTTAACGGGAGCTAGTGAAGGAGTCTTGTTTTGAAGAAGCATAGCCTTAACGGCATCAGTAAGAGCGATAATCTTTGGTAAATAAGCGGGAGTAAAAGAAGAAGTATCACTCACTTTTGAAACAACCAGTTTGTTTCTTGAAGTGCAAACTTTTGACTTATTCTCAATAATAGTCAAAGCATCACGGGGAGTACGGTTCAAAAGATTACCACCGGCGGCTGAATTTAGATAATCTTGATCGGATTGTGTCAACGCATTGTAAAATGTATCGATTTGATGCAATTCCGAAAACCCGTGATGTGGGCATTTACGAAGGAGATCTTTAAAATGGTCACATGCCTCACTAAATGTTTCATCAAACCTTTGCTGAAAATTCGTGATGTCATTTTTGAGATTCGTAGTCTTCGAAGGAGGAAAGAAATAATTCACAAACTTAGAAACGAGATCTTCCCGTGTATGGATAGAACAAGGAGGTTCTTTTTCAAGCCAAATCCGGGCTGCCCTCTCAAGAGAAAATGGGAAAAGCATCAACTTGATAGCATCATGTGGAACATTATTGTATTTAAGCGTAGAAGTGATCTTGTTAAACCAACGAATATGAGAATGGGGATCGTCCCTCTCAAAACCATGAAATTGACTCGAAGTTACTAGCGTAAGTAACCCGACTTTTAACTCAAAATTTTCGGCAAGTATAGCGGGAAGAACAATCGCATCTCCGTAACCCTCGGTGGGTGCTTGGAGTAACTCCGACATAGTACGTGTATCCGCCATAGTAGCAACGGGAGTCTCTATAATAGTTCGAAGCTCGGGTTCGACTATTTGCTTGGAACGTCTACGATTACGTCGCTTTGGAATCGTGGAAGATTCAACAATTAAATTCGATGAAGAGCGGGTGCGCATGCACTAAAAAACAAAATAAGAGAAATAAATCTAAAAGAAAAATATTTTTTTAAACCGATAGTCAAAGGTGCACGGTAGCTCTCTAGAAAACGCACAAAGAAGCGGAGGAGCGGGTAAGCGCGAAGCGTTTTAAAAACCTTCTCCTTTCGGGTCGAAGTTCGTAGGATCAACCCTCCTTATACCTCTCTTATAGTTTGTTAAACTAAAGGTGAGCCAATTTAACAATTGACAACACTATTTCTTTTGTTGTTTTTTTTATATATTTTAAATACTTTAGGAAAAGTATTATTGGTGTTTTAATAAATCCACAAAAATAAATCGAGAAAAATAAAATATTTTTGTATTTTTTTTTAGTTTTATATAAAAGAAAATGAAAATAATAAAGAAATGTAAAATTTATATTCACAAAAAACGATAACTTCACGGGGAAGGGTCTTCAATGCACTAATCTTCAAACCTCAACGCGATAATCGTTTCACACTTCCCCGGCAACGGCGCCAAAAATTGATTATTCTTCAATTATTGTATATATATAATAGCAAATCGGCAAATCACTCTTGTGAATAAGTAATAAGCTAATCACTAATAAAATATATTTCTGAAAAGTATTGATGACAAAATTACCCTTAGGAAAGGATAAAGTTCAAATCGTTCCTGAGTCGTTTTCCCAACGAAGCGTGAATATTAAAAATCTTGTTTCGGTTCGTGATCGCGTGCTTGAATAATTGATATTTTGGATTTTGGATTCTAAATCTAATAACGTAAAGGGAAAACATATAAAGGCACGCTGATCTAGGAATTAAGGCAATTTAAAGTTCTAACGACATTTAAAGCAATTAAAAACTAATTAATAACTAAAATTTACTAACTAATTAACTAAAAATGACAAATTAAAACTCTAAAAACTCACAATGCAAATTTCTTAAACTAAAATGTATTAAAATAATTTTTAAAAACAAAAAATATTTTTTATAAATTTTTAAACTAATTAAAACTATTTTTAAAACTAAATGAGACTAAAAATTAAACTAAAAATTCTAAACTTAATCCTAAAATTTTGAGAAAATTTATAAAAAAAACTAGAACTTATTCTAGGGGTTTACAAAGAAAAATGGATCAATAAGCTATCACCAATAAGCTGTTAAAATTCATTAAGCTAAAATAAGCTAAATCTAAACTAGTATAAGAATTAACTAAAACAAAGTTATAATGAAAAAGTCCCAAGGGAGCAGTGTTAAGGTGTGTGTGTGTTGTGAGGGGGAGGTCATAGGTTCGAGTCCTGTGACTGTCCCTTTTAGAAAAACATTTTTTATTTTCTTTTTGAAATAGGTAAAGAATAAGCAAAAATAAGCAATTTTAATAAAAGGGACTTATTGCCAGAACTTATTAATAAGCTAGAAAAAGTATAAGTAAAAGTGACAGTTTGGCTTATAAAGACATGTTTGCCTTTAGCTAAAACTGTTGGATTATATAAGCACTAATAAGACCCAAAAAGCTAACAAAAGGCAAATAAGCTGAAACAGACCCTACCCTAGACCTAATAAGCTCTAAAGACTAGAAATAAGAAAAACAAATAAGCTGGAAAGCATCCTAAAGGCATAAAGACAATAGACTCTAAAACATATTTTAAGGATTTTTACCACTACTTTAAGCTAAGCTATTTAACTAATAAGCACTAAGTATAAGCTAAGAATTGAAGACAGATTAAGGACAAGACTCAAATAACACTAATAAGTTGGAATTAAGCAAATCATCTAAGGAAATAAGCTAGAAAAAGATGAAATGAAATGACAGTTTACACTACTTTTGTTTTTGGCTTTTTAAAGATGAAATGACCCTTTTATAGCTTAAAATTAAGACTCAAAAATGATTTTTACTAACTAAAAACTTGAAACAGATTTAAAACTCATCACAATAAGCTAATTTCAACAAAAATTAACCTAAATTAAGCTAGGGTTTGACCACAAATGATCTGCATTATGAGGCTTTTAAGACTAGGCCATGAACAAGCTCTACTTGACTGAATTTTGCTCTAAAATCCTCAATAGAATTTTCCAAAGACTACTAACCCACAACAGATGAATATTGATGCATATTTAACCAATTTATAACTCAAGAATCACACCTCAAACATTCTTTTTATAAATTCAGCTAACAAGCATTTTAGAACACTTATGAACTGGCAGACTTGAGATTTTGATAAGACTTACTACAAAACTTAACAAATCTCATTCAAAACTTAGGAAAACTTGATTTTAGACTAAACAAAAGCTCTTGAAAACTTAATTGATCATTAAAAACAGACTGCACACAATTTCCTTTAACAAAACTGCTTATCCCAAACGCCCCTTTAAAACTAGAAAAATCACTTTTTTAAGCTAAGACAGATCTTAATAAGCCTCAAATGATGAAAACAGATTGAGTACTATGACAATTAAAGACAAATAAACAAAAACTTTAGAAGAATAAGCACTAGATTATAAGCTAGACTAATAAGCAGTTTTAACTATTTTTGGACAGATTTTATGAAAACTCAAATTAAACTAATTAAAATGATATAAACTAGATATTTAAAACATTATAAGCTAACTTAAGGTAGAATAAGCACATTTCAACAATAATAAGCATAGAATAAGCAAACTAATAAGGTGAATAAGAAAATTAAGCTAGAAAGTGAAAATGAAACTTACTTTATCCTTTGCTCATAACAAGGACTTAAGATGCTCTTTAGAGCTTAATCTACAAGCTCCAGCTTATTTGAATAAGCTGGTACAGTCCTATTAGCCCATCCATTTTTGGCTTATCATCCTTTAAGCTTATTATGACTTTTTAGGTGATTTAAGTGGAACTGCTTATTCAGTTAGGCTATAAGCTAGCTTAACTGAATAAGTGTTAGCTTATTAGATAACAAGAGCTTATTTCTTATTTAAGTAATGTCCAAACACATTTTTAACGAAATTGCTTAAAAGTAAAAATATTGAATTCAACATAAAATATAAATGAAATTGAATTTTATTAATTCTAAAAGAGGTTACAAACTATAAAATGAAATTATAATTGTGAAAAGACAATAAGCTAAAATTTAAGCTAAATAAAAACTACTAAAAACTAGACTATCTCCTGTGTGAAATCTTGCCACTATTTATAGTTGGCGAGGAAGGTTCTAGGCCATGAGGAGCGTCCCAAAAGCTCTAATCTCGTCCCTTGATTGCTAACAAACTCCAAATCCATCCATTTGAGCCCTTAGATTGCCTCCATGTATTTTCAACCAATAAGATACCTTAGGATCGCCAGCGTGGTCTGGGTATGATGTTAGAGGTGCAACATTGGCCTTCTAGATGGATTCGTATGTGTGGAGTGGTGGATTTACCATGTGCTTGTTCTAGTTGTAAAAATGAAAGAGATGGATGAACAGTACATTTTGAGCGTGTTTTTATTGTTTTGACTTGGATCCAGTATTTGTGGGGTTGGGCTTATATCTTGGGCTTGGATTTGAATTATGATTTTTGGACTTTAAGCTTAAATTTTGGGAAAAAAGGGTTAGTATAATTAATGGGCTGACTTGGCCCATTAAACGGGTACGGGTTAGACCATTAAAAATGAATACGCCTTCGGCTTCGTTTTCTCACGCTCTTCCAATCCCGTGCTCGGTTTTGTCCTTTTTAGCTTTGTTTTTTGTCCTTTTGTAAATATCCGCTACCTGCACAACACAATTAACAAAATAGACAAATACAATGTATTTTCTATTTGTTTTTGGTAATTTAAGTTTGTTTTTATAAAGAAAATTGATATGTGATTAAACACATATCATTCATCCAAAACAAATTCACCAAACTTCAAAAGAAAAACCGCAAGAATGAGTGTCAAGTATCCAACCTATATCAATCTCACATCCTTAAGTGTGGAACAACCAAATGAAAGAACTCCTTCACCACCTCCTAGAAAGAAATCCCTCTCACTACCATAAGCTCCATCAAAATCCATCTCTAGCAAAAGCACATACTACACTTCATCATCACTAAGTAAGTCTCCGACACCAACTAACGTTGCACCTCCACCTAAACTTCGTTTTGTCAGTCCGATAAAACAAGAACCTCAAGAACTTCCTCCACTACAAATGTCACCAAATAACCTCTATGTGTTAATGATGGACAATTGGCCACCGGGCCCCTCTAATCCATCTCCATCACTACGTGTCTCATGGCCACCTTTTGGTTTTCCAAATCCACCACCCGGATTTGAACCTCTACCATCAACCCAACCATTATTTGTTAACATTAACAATAATACACCTCATCTCCACAACAAAGCACCTACACTTGAAAACATTCACCATCCACCACCAAATCTTAGAAATCAAGATTTTCCCAATCCTCCAAACATTTTGGAAATTGTTAATCCAAATGACATGCTTCATCTCCACAACATGTTTTGCCAATGTTGTAGCACCACGAGGCATGAAATCTAAATGCTCCAAAACCGTGTCAACTACATGTTCTCATACATCCGACACCACCTCGGCTCCTCATCAAACCAACCTTACTTTTCGCATTAGCCGCATGAAAATCTCACCTCACCTTCTAGGTTATATGGGAAAATGATAATTATCCTAAGATTTAGGATCTTTAATTGTTTTCTTTTCTAGTTTAAGATTATTGAGTAATGGCTTTTACGCCAAATTTTATGTTTCATCCCTTATAATGGATTTAACATTATTTTATTTTGTTGTGTTGATGATGGATGTTTATTGCGTAAAATGTATATGTGTGCATATGTGGTTTTCTTATATATATTTTCTTGTCTACTAACTTTGTTTTGTAGCACGCATCCATAGCTTGATTCATTGGTACCCCAAGCGAGGGGGAGCATACACAAAGGGGGAGCACTTGAAATATTGTCTCTATTTTTTTACTTTGCATTCATAACCAAGTGACTTATCATTCGTCAAAGACAAGACTTGCAAGGACCCCCTCTACAACACTTTTTGCTTTGATAAAAAGGGGGAGAAGAGATTGTAAACTCATCCACTGAATACTTATTTAGTAACCAAGTGACTTATCATTCGTCAAAGACAAGACTTGCAAGGACCCCCTCTACAACACTTTTTGCTTTGACAAAAAGGGGGAGAAGACTTGCAATATTGTCTCTATTTTTTTAACTTTTAAATAAGCATGAGTTTATATTTTGTCAGCATCAAAAAGGGGGAGATTGTTAATACAAATATTCGCCCAAAAACGATATTTATATTTAATGATCTTCATGTTTTGATAATAACAAATATAATGTCATACTACGTAAAAGTTTACGTAAACAAGTTATTTAGTCGAAAGTTTACTTGATGAAGACAATCCACTTAAGTATAATATGGCATTATAAACAAAGTTAATAATCAAGAAAAATATTTATCATTTGCATAAACCTTTTCTAATCAAATGATTTAGTTAACATATGATTAATTAAAACTAGTGTATATTAATCAGTAATACAAAAATAAGATTAACATTAAGTGTGAAACAATCTTTTCTAAATCTTTCCAAATCTTTCCAAATCTAGAAAATCTTTCCTTATTGGTGATAAGAAATATTTTGTTCTAGAAGAATCTAATAAACTAGTTTTAATAAGTACAAAACAATATTTTGTATAGATTTGGGGTTAATCATAAAATGACAAATAGTTGTCCCAGCACCACCAACGGATCTACCAAATACATAGGACAGATCCAACAATAGGTGGATCTGTGGGTCGCACGTCACAGCTGTCTGGGACAGCATTTGAATTTCAAAGGCTTGCCTATAAATAGCAACCTTAAGCTTTCATTTTAAACAACTCTTGACAAATATTTTTCACATACATCTTTTATCTTTTATATTCTTTGATCATTATACTTGTTACATAATCCATTACAAGTGATCAACTCATTCCACTCTTTAGTGAAGAACACTCAAGAAGACGTCAAGCTTCAAGTGTTAATAGTTTAGTTGTGTCATCACGTTTGTGATAATCATTCATCTTGTATATCTTGTATTGTGTGTTGTGTGTATCATATGTGTATGATAGGTTAGTATTTAGGCCACAAAATACATAGTGTGTTAGATTGGTTCTATCTCGAAGTAGAACTCGGTATTTAGCTTAGTACCAAAAAAAGTGTAAGCGACGTGTATGGTTTTCTCTGCCTAAAGGGAGCTTGTTGACATAGTGAAGATAACTCTCAAGTTGGGTACTTGGGGAGTGGAGTAGGGCGAAGAGGAGCTTTGTAGCCGAACCACTATAAATCATTGTGTCATCGGTTTGATCTTTCTTATCTTTACTTGTTCATATTTCGTAGATTACTTATTTACTTATTGCATCGCTATCATATACACTTGTGTATATCTCTTGAGTTCACATAAGTCGACAATCTAAGTTTTATTTTAAAACGGTAAAAACTATTCAACCCCCCTTCTAGTTTCCACATTGTTCAGCTTCTAAAAACTTTAGTTTGTCTACGCTAAAAAAACTATGGAAATACGTGATCACTTAATTCTGTAAATAGAATCAAATATGATACTAACAATGGCTTAGATACTATCCAGAGTAGTGTTACATTTAGCAGTTTTTTCTGCATTTTAGTGGGTTGTAATTTATCGACTTTATTTGTAGGAAGATAATAGTAGATCGGTTTCTCATGTTTAGTGTTATTGAACCTGTACTGCTGTAGTTTGAAAATAATGTTTATGCATTTCATTTGCTACATTGTAAGGCTATTATAATCTTCTTTCTATTCATAATATGTCATTTAGCTTGGGACCCATTAGTAAAAGGCCATACCATATATGGACACACTTTTAAACAAATGGTAAAGAACTCACATCTTTAGTATTTCCAAATAATATGTGACATAAAATATATGAGAAAATTAATGCATGAAATTAACATGGTAGCACCCTTGAGAAAGCTAAACTATATTCTGGCACTTACTACACTGACGCCAATGATTCCATTTTGCAAGAGACTTTAGTTTCGCCTCATTACCAGATTGATTCTTGTTCATGTAGTCAGAGCACCATATCTTAAAACCAAGACTTCTGCCCCAACGCTTCAGCCGGATGGGACTATAGGAAATGACGCACATTCTGTCATAAAGAAAACCGTCAAAATATATAAACATAAGCATAATTCTAAGAGATTAGTCGTGAAGGGGTGTTTGGGTAATTTGAAAGTGCTTCAGAACCTGCCTATTTTTACGCTCATTTTTACAAAAAAGGAAATTGTTCAAGACTGCTTATCTACTTAGAAATTAGCCAGAAAAGTACTTAATTAAGCAATCCCACAAAACCCTGTGAATTAAAGCAATAGCAACAGAATGTATCTCAAGTGTTTGAAATGATCTGGATATGTATCTAATGGTACATCAAGAACCGCCTTTAAAAACTTCTCAGCATGGCCAAGCTTAATAGACGTGTTATCTATATACTCTTTTAACTTCCGTTCTTTTTCTTTTGTTGGAGCCATTTTTAATAAAATATCTAGAAGCTCAGTCCTAAGAGCATCTGCATTGCCTACACAATCATTGTATCTCACAACAGTTAGTACCTAATTAGACAGAACCCATAAAACACTTATAAATTTATGGAATGAAAGAAAATAACCTTCTAAAAGTACATCACAAACTTCTTCAATTAAGAATCCCACACACCCTTAAACTATCCCAATTACACACTAATATATCTTGCAATAAGGTCATTCTCGATTTTCCAGATCCAAATTCAACACAATCACCCAAACCCGTGGTTCATATCAGATACTACAAAACAATTACATTAGTACAAAACTAAGAAAACAATCAACAAAATCTTAAAAGGGATAAAAAAGGCATAGCATTCCCGAATCACACAAATAAACTTAAATTCCAATTAATCAAAACATAAAAACTAAAACCCCTAATTTATTTTTATAAATGTATTTATATATCCTATATCAAGAAAATGATCTTCAACTTTCTAGTGTTACAACTACTAAAATATCTAACTTGAAACATCTCACAAACCTTTACAACAACAAAACCAAAAAATCAACAACTGGGTTGTGAAATGTCAATTTAACATCCATTTTTAGTATCTCAAACCCTTGATAGTTTATCAAACAAAATAACTTAAATTAACATCAATTAAAAAACACACAATCGTAAATAAATGAAAACAAACCTTGAAAAGGAAACCTCCCACACGGCACACCGTCTTCGCATGAACATAACTCACCAGCCTTGAAATTAGAATATACGATCATGAAAAAAGTAGTTTGAGATTATGAAATGTTTGAATTGCACAATGAACAAAAATCCTAAAGTGATGAAAAACAAAAATCAAACTGTTTACCTAATTTCAAGAAAGATTGAAGATTGAAACCCACTTAGAATTTTTGAAGCTGTGTCTGCACTCGTAGTCTTGACATCCAAGCGGGGGGCGACTTCATTCTTATATCCAGTGTTCTTGGTGGTGATTGAATCTGCTGGTGGCCGGAGTTATTTGTGGTGGTGGTGGTAATCAAATTTGGGGTGTGTGTGTGCTAGGGGCAGTTTTTGTCTGTGTTAAGATGTAGAGATTGAGAAGAAAGACATGCATTTGATATGTGTGTTTTTTAAGATGTGCAAGCTAATGGAAGATGAATGAAGAAACACGTGTCTCATGTGGTGTGTATATGCTACAACCTGTCTTTTATTGGGAGTAGTATGTAGTTATTTATTTCTTGGGCAACTTATAGCATTAAATGCATTTAACCTGCATTTATTTCTTAGGTCGGGGCAGGCAAATGGGTAGCATTCAAGGCTATTTAACCTGCATTCCTTCCTTTTAATAAAGGTATTAATATTATTTTGGTTATGTTATATCTTTGCTCGTAGTTTATAATTTTTTTGTCTGTTTTTATGGTGCCTTCTAGAGCCGAAAGCAACCAAATGAATATCTTTTGGGATTACAACTAATAACTATGATAGAACGATACTAGTAGCCCATTATCTCAAGCTTATAGATTTTGTAGGGTGTTGTTGCTTTTGTGGATGGTTTGGAATTAAATTTTGATTTGAATTAGATTTAGGGTCCGTTTGTTTTGTTGATGGGTTTGGAATAAAAGTTAGATTTAGTGTTAGTATCATAGTATGAAAGAGAATAAGGAGAAAGAAAATATATATTTGTTTAAAATTTTATTTACTTACATAATTAACAGATATAAAATAGTATATATAAAAATAAATGTATATTTAAGGATGAAAGAAAGAATAGGACCTATGTGTTAAATTGAAAATCCACCTATATGGTGTGGACTTGATTCAAAAGGTTTGACTTCTAACTTTGAATCAAAACCCACAAAACAAACAAATTAATTTACTTTCAAAGTATTACTTTATATCTGAAGGTGGGAAACAAATGCACCCTTAGTTTAAGCGTTAGTTTTGTTAGTGGGTTTGAAGCATAGGGATTGGTTTTGCCATGATAAAATTTGTTTGGTTAATAGATTCAGATTTAAATGTTGGACTGATGCTTAAATTTTAGGATTCCACAATCCTCACCTATTTACGTTGGTTTTAGGATTCCTCATAAGGCTTACACATAACCAAGATCCACAACCCAGTGGATGCATGAGCTATCACGCTTGTCACACCCTAAGCTGAAAGCAATTGACCAATTAATTCCTTTTACTAACTTAAACAATTACAATACATATTTTAAAGGGTAAATTGCAAAAAATGTTCATGTGGTTTTCGATTTTCGCACTCAATGCCATCCCTTTTTTTATTCAAAAAACATCATTTTGGTTTCATTGCAA
>BQNB010184315.1:0-12321 GCA_026074375.1 Tanacetum coccineum
CTGAAGTACTTTAAGCATCTTTAATTCGTGAAATGCAAATTAAAATGTCACTCCTCCTTGAATAATTTTCGTCAAAAACCGAGTCTAATACCCTTTACTGAGGGCGGCCCTCATATAGGCGACCCCCAATATATTTGGGACCGCCAAGAGATATGGGACCGCCATCAGCAGACCATAATATGGAACACTTAAACAAAAATTTCAAAACACAAAAACAAACACCCCCTTATCTGCTGCACTCGACGAACACGACCCAAAACCTACCAAAACTCAAATTCAACCATTAAAACATCAATTGAAGATAAAATCAACACTAATAATCAATCTTAACATCACAAAGATCATCAATTGTAAGTCATTTCATCTATTTTCTTTCAATTTGAGTCTAGGGTTCATGATGACCACCAAAAATTAAAATTGGGGATTTTCCATTTTTTTTCAATTTTGTACAATTAGAACTATTAGAATACAATGTACAACTAATATGCTTCCTGTAGACATAGCATTTGCACACATTAATGAGCTTGTAGAAAAATTGATTTTGAACTAAAACCCCAATTTTATTTTCAAATCACTCACGTTAGGAACATAATAAAATTGTTGTTATGCATTGTCAATACAACCTAAAAACGTTTTCAAACACATGCATAATAATCTCATGGACAAATTTCGAGATACATAATTCATATGTATTTTTTGACTTGTTTGGATGAGTAAAATCAAATTAAGGAATGTTTGGGTTAACTCTTAGGATTTTATGGTTAGGTCGAGTTAATCGTTACTTCACATTTGTTGCATATAGACACACACTAGACATGAACCTAATATATTAATACAAGTAAAATGCAATTAAAATGTGATCTTGGTTCTCTCATTCTATGTGACAAAGCCTCGAAAATCATCTAAAGACTACAAAAATACAAGACACTATATCCTTAAAATCTCACATGAATTTCGTACTCCAATAAGAGAAAAACTAATAAAACTTGAAGAACGCTATATCCATGAGGGTCGGGTGGTTTTTGACAATTTTACGGACCTAAACTATGTTTGGTCTTTGTTTCATTTTGTTGAGTTCGAATGTCTCCTTGAAATCAATGAACAAATCTGTTCTCGCTTCATATTCGAGTTCTATAGTCAATATCAAATCAATTATTCCAACGAAGGTCAAATGTTTATCAAATTTGTGATTCAAAATCAACTCTTCTCCTACTCTCTTGAAAATTTTACTTAAATTATTGACATTCCTTGTGAAGGCGAATGTGTCTTTACCGATAGATGGAGACTTGATGAGTTGGCATATGGTATCCCTTCGGATGGTCCATATCAAAACAATCCTTCTTCCATTGAGGACATCATTTCATTTATTCGAATTGATCGAGAAGGTCAAGTCCGTCGCATACGTCATGAGGAAGAAATTGATGTTCTTGAATATCAAATTCTCACTCGTGAAATCGTGTCAACTTTGAAGCCTTTAGAGGAAATCATCTGGGAAAATGTCTTCTGTCTGGGGGGTAATCGGGATCATGTATAATTATATCTTTTCCATTCTCCTGCTTGTCTTTGTTTTATGCTTTATTGTGTTGTACACTCCGAAAGATTCAATCTTGCCTATTACATGGCGAAACGAATGGAGTGGGTCACTAAGCAAGCTAGGTTAATTCTACCCTATGGTATGCTATTAACTCGTTTGTTTAAATTCATCAAGAATGAATATCCCGAGTTGTACAACGAGTCCAATGTCTTGTACGATCGTCTCATGAATCCTCTTGCCGCTCAGCTAAAGCGAAAACCCAGAAGGGATCATGGCACGAGAAGAGGGCGTCCATCCACTTCCTCCTCCACCTTCGATCGACCATCCCCATCTCATCTTAACAATGATGATGATGGAAATGACGAAGGGACCTCACGTGCAAGCACTCCTTCCCCCATTCGTTATGTTAATTCCTTAACTAATCAAGTTCCTTAAGTTTTTCAAAACCCACCTAACATTAACTCTCACTTGGAATCATTTTGCACTCGCCAAACCGAAATCATCAACCGTCAAGTACAATTACGAGATGAGAAACGTGGTGGAGTAAGGTCAATCGGAAAAAGTCTCCGAAGGTTATGGAGAAACATGAAGAAGTGAGAACTTAGGAGGAAATTTCTTTATGACATTATTTTTAAAAAACTCTATATAATTTCACTTAATCTATTATGTTAGGCTTTCGTTTTGTAACTTTAGTAGTAGTTATGGGCAACTTAGCTTGCCATGGATGATATTTTTGAATTTTATCAACCTATAACCAATGCGTGCAGTGCACATCGACAGGAATCTTTTGCTATTTATATGGATATTTTGCATGCTTATCTTTTGGTAAACATTTTGCGCTACATATGTCTTCCATTACATAGATACTCTGATATTTTGATATTGTGAAGATTAGATAATAAGTATTGGATAGTACATGATGAAATAGGATTGACTGAAAAGAGGAAAATTATAGAGCAGATAGATTTTTATACTGCCATTCGCGAAATTCTTCGGGAAAAAGTTTCCTGTCTCAGAAAGGGCCCACACCGCTCTCCCGCTCTCTCATACTGGGCCGGCCCCCCTATGAGTATCTGGACCGACGTATATTTAAGCGGACGCACACGTCAATAAAGGGTACGGATTTTTCTATGTGACCTCTTGTATTTCTGTGCAGTTTGACCACTATCCCATTTGGCTAGCGATTATTTTCTGCATTTGACAACACTTTTTGGAATCTAAAAACTTCAAAACCCATGCCTTACTTCTGCAATCCATCTCTTACATCTTAATCGTATGAACTATTCTCTATCCCTTGACCACTACACCTCATAACTTCATGGAGAAATCAAACTAAACAATCATTCCACCACTAGCAATACTATGTGTTGTCACTAAAATTAGTTACAATGAAAACCTCTCCCACAAATCTCCCACAACAACCTATTCTTCTCAGAACTCTCCAATCTTTGATACCTCTCCTTTGCCTCCCTCTCCTAATTCATCTAAACCTACATCCTCCTCCTTACCTCCATAAATTTCTACTCAAAATCATAGTGAAAACTATTTGCATGAACTCCTACACCTTTCAAATCTTCTTGATATCAACATTCAACATGCAATTGAGTTAACTAATCATTCACCTCCCTCCTCACCAATCACTCATCCTCCTTGTCTAGATCAAGTAAATTTTCATTCGGACTTTTGTCACTGTTGCTTGGGAACTCGTGAAATCTCAATGTTTTAAAAGATGACCTCAACCGAATTAAATCTCTTATCATTAGGCCCTCAACTCTTTTCCCCTCATCCATCACTACTAACTCTCCTTAAAACATCGTCTAAAAATCAAGAATCATCTACTAGTTTACTTTTATTGGAAGATCTAATTATGTTATGTTAAGTTATGATTATCTTATGTTGTATCATCATATATTGTCCTATATGGCTATATATGATCTTTCTAGGAATTTGAATGCACTTTATTTATGAGTTTCTAAAGTATGGATTATACTCTTGAGATATTTGGCATGCTATGTTGGTTTGCACTTGTACTTCTAACATTGTTTTGTAGCAAACAAATTATTGTAAGATCGATCCCTTGGTGCCCCGAACAAGGAAGAGCTTACATCAAGGGGGAGTCTTCAATCGTCGATTTCTTTCTCTCTACTACAATTCGACGATCAACCTTTTTGGATTCGACAAAAGGGGGGAGAAATGGATTTAAACTCATTAGTAATTTATAAACTTATATTTTTATACTAAATGAGTTTATATTTTGTCATCATCAAAAAGGGGGAGATTGTTAATACAAATAATGTCTAAAAACGTTATTTATATTTTTCGACCTCTCGATGTTTTGATAATAACAAAATGTAAAAATGTTTACGATAAAATTAAACGTTTATAAATTACTAATCGTAAAATTCTATTTCTAAGAATAATCACTTAAGGTATGGATAAACAAGTCATTAAACATGATTAGTGATCAAGAAAATATTTTTCTTAAACCTTACATTTCTACAAAAGTGTATTTACAAAAATATATACACAAAATATTTATTCATAAAAGAAATGTTTTATTAAAACAATAAATTTGAAATCAGATTTTTCCCCCCAAAATGGAAGGTTCCAAAACAGATAACACCTTCCCCACTAAAAGACAAAAAGAGGAGCGTACTCTACGGGCGGCCCCCTAACATATTAGGGACCGCCGGGACCGCCAGCAGAGTAACGGCTCTTTTTGTCTCCTATAAATACTGGGCCACCCCATCTGAAAAACACAACCTCTTGCCACGAATTTTCTCAGATCTACTTTTCTCTCTTCTTTCTTTCTTTCTCAAACACATATCTTGATCACTAACATATCTTGATCTTGTTTCAAGTGATTAATTCCCTCTTCCTCCCTTCTTCTAATCAAGTGCAAGAGAAGAACAATCGTATTCATCTAGAAATGAATTGTTATCAAGTGATCTCTTTCCTCCTCCTCAAGATCACAAATCTTCATTATATTTTCTTTGTGGTGTTGTGTAAATTGGATTGTGTGTAGATCCAATAGTGTAAATTGTGTATTTGTGTGAATTGGATTGTGTGTCAATCCAAGAGTATATATCTTGTGAGTGTGTAAAGACTTAGTGAAGTCTTAGATTGGTTCTAGCTAAGATTAGGACTCGACATCTAGCTTAGGTGGTGTTTGTTTTTTCATAAATGCCTCTTAACAGCATCTTAATCTGACTCATTCAGACGCGGTCAGACATTTGTTTCGTTAAGACTATTTGTTTTTTTCAAGTCATTCAGAGGCAGTAAGAGGCAAGCAGTGTTCAGAGCGTTTGTTTTCTTCTGATCATTAAGATGCAGTAAAAGGCATAAACCTCTTACTGAACTAGATGTGGATGGACTATCTTAACACCTCTTAATGTCTTCTTTTTCCTTACTTTTTTTTTATTTTGTTATGATTTTTTTTATTTTGGTGTTTTTCTTTTTTTATTTCTTGATTTTTTTTCTTGTTTCACAATTTTTTTATTAAAGTATTAAATAGAATCATTACATATGTTTTGTTAGATAAAGAGTGTATAAGATGATATATGTCAACTCATATTTTGTTCAAATTAAAAGGTATGGTTTCGGACTCGTACAACTCAATTCTAACGCAACTCATTTTGTTAATCGTTTTAAGTTCATTTCAAACTTTAAATCGATTATATTATAAAATTTGTTTTTTTATTTAATGAAATTTATTTTCTTGTGCGAATGCAACCATATTATATTGAAATTGTAAAAACTATAGTTTAACACATCTAGACATTTTACCAAAACAAACAGTTTTATTTCATTCAGATTCAGATTTCTTAACCATTTATTCAGATTAAGATGGGAATCAGATTCAGACTTTTTTACCGAATATTCAGATTCAGATGTGCGAATCAGATTTAGATTCAGAGCCTCTTAATAAACAAACAGCCCCTTAATCTCTTCTGTATCAGAAATGTATGTTTTTTTTCTCTGTCTTTGATGATTGTATAAGGAATAGGCATGTCTATCTCCTTCTCTTATTTGTTATAATCATTTGATAATTAATGAGTTTACAGTTCACAAAAAAAAATGTTAAACTTTTTATTTTTTTTCGCATTTTTTGTTTCATAATTTTTTTAATATAAACAAAATTAAAAAAAAACATGAGAAGGTATAAATGGTTTTTTTGGCTAAGAGTACATTACTTCTTTTCATCTTGCTACCTGTTTAACTACACGTGTAGCATTAATGTAATTACTTTTCGAGTATAAATAGGTGTAACGATTAAAAATAGTCTAAAACTTGTAAAAAATGTCGTCAGTATAAGATAGGGGTAAAATATTTGATGAAAGTATTACGTACAGCTATTTAAGACCAAACATGTGCGAGCACTAATACATTGTGTTTAATTAAGGGTATCTATATAGGCATATACGATCAATGTTGAGACTTCCCCTAACACATTATTATTTCGTGTTTATTGACAGACTTATAATACACAGTAAACCAAAAACTAAAACAACGGATTTATATTCATGCATTCAAGTATGCCAAAGTCTTACACAATATATATTGGGAGAAAAATACTAACAACATCTGGTGCAGTAACTTGCAAGTTAGTGTCATCTCAGCGTCATATACTCATATCAGTCTTTTCCATCTAATTTGCATCTAACTTAACACACTCAAAAATATTTTCTTTAGTAACATGCATCTAACTTATACTTTCGAGACCCACCATATTAAATTTAAAAACAAAAAGAAACACAAAACAAAATTTTCGTTTATGTTAACATCAGTTTACTACTATACTGTAGCAGGCCACTTAAGTCAATGAAAATGCTTGAAACACGTACCTAAATACCCTCAAATTAATTATTTTTATACTTATTATATATGGCATACAACGTGGTTATAATATAATAAATAAAATATACAAGTTACGTAGACGTGCTTACCATCAACTGAATTTGTTGGAAAAGACAACGAATAAAAACTTAATTACGAAATAAAAATTGAGTTATGGTCGTGTGATGGAATTAATCTAATACAACAATATGGAGTTAATTGTTACAGACAACAATAATATATGCATAAAATGATTGTATGTTATTTATTTTATTAATATGTGTTATACATTTTTTTTTTGAACGGCAAAGATGGAATATATATAATGTGTACAAGTATTTTGCTTAAGACCATCTGTAAAAAAAGTTCTTAAATAATGTGTACAAGTATTTTGCTTAAATAACTTTTTTTCTCTTTTCTTTTTTGTGATTACGTAAACTATAAAGAGGTCGCATAGTTTGCTTTTGCAAAAGTGTTTCTAATATTGAACTATTGGGAAAAAATGTAATTCATATATCTATCATTTACATAAGTACATAACTATGCTAACACTATTCTAACCGTAAACAAGAGTTTGTTTGTTAGATTTTAACTCATTTGCTGGCTAGAAACCTAAATCATGTGTTTTTAAAGAAAAGCATATTGACGCACGCACATAACTAAAATATATACATTCTCACAAATTCATACAATCTCTTATCGGCGAGACTTAAACTCACACCTTCTTGGTTGAGGTCTTGAAGATAATCATTTGGGATCCTATTGGACCAAAGGCCCATTGGGTCAACTGTTTATTGTATGTCGCTTGTTGCAGAGTCAGGGTGTTTATTGTTCGGGCCGAATAAACTGACAACTGAAACCGAACTGAACTTATAATCAAACTAAATTTATTAAAACCGAACTAAAAATTTAGTTTTCGGTTTGGATATGATTTTGGCAATCTGAACAGAATATCGAATTTGTATAAATATATATCTTTTTATATATTTATATATATATATAAGAAAGATCCTTAAAAACAACTTTTATACTTAAAATAATTTATTTTTTAAAATCTTTATAATTAAATTAAACAAAATATAAATGATGTAATCCGGGTTATTCGGGTCGACCCGAAAATCAAACTGAATTCAAATTCGGCTTTCGGTTCGATTCGGTATTCAGTCTTTAAAAAAATTAATCGAACTAAACGAACCGAATAACCAAACAATCCGATTACCGGACCGATGAACATGCCTAGTCGCTTGCTCCTAATACAAATGTATTCATTGACCGGATAAGGTACTTATTTTTGAGAGGATTTGTGGCATGGAGACATGGTTTTGAAACAAAGATATCCTAGGCTTTATGCGCTGGAAGTGAAGAAGACTGTCGATGTGGCTTCTAAACTGTCACAGGAGAACTTGACCTGGTCTTTTTGTCGTGTTCCTAGAAGCGGAGTGGAACAAGATCAGTTGACGGATTTGACGACTTACGTGGAAGGTGTTGTTCTTGGTGTCACGCCTGATAGGTGGTATTGGACGCTTGATGGTTCGGGTGAGTTCTCGGTAGCTTCGGCTAGAAAGGTTATTGATGATAACAGGTTTCCGGAAGTGTCTACTCAAACTCGATGGATAAAAGCGGTGCCAATCAAGGTTAACATTCATGCGTGGAAGGTGAGAATGGATTGTTTGCCTACCCGTCTTAATATATCCCGGAGAGGTATAGATATTCCGTCTATTCTTTGTCCCGTTTGTGGTAGCGTCACGGAATCGTCAAGTCATTTATTTTTTGATTGCCTTGTTGCGAAAGATAATTTTCGCAAGATTTGCCGTTGGTGGGAGGTGGATTTCATGGAAGTGCATACGTTCGATGAATGGGTTTCTTGGATCGTAAATCTTCGGATTCCTATCAAGCATAAAAGGTTGTTAGAAGGGGTGTGTTTTGGGTTGTGGTGGCTAATTTGGGCTTATCGTAATAAGTGTGTCTTTGGTGTGGTTTCTCCTTCTAAGGCGGATATTTTTGATGATGTTGTGTCGTATTCTTTTTATTGGAGTCGGTTTAGATGTAATGTGTCGTTTAGTTGGGTTGATTGGCTAAAAAAATCCTCATCTTGTAACTTTGTAATTTTTCTAGCTTCTTGCTAGTTTTTTAATAAAGTGCTGTTAAAAAAAAAAAAAAAATCAACGATAAGTCGCTAAGACAAACTCTTGATATATAGAAAAGTTATTACCATTACGGTTGTTACATTTGCGTGCCTTGAAACGAAACTATATGAGTGGCGTATCTTTTCAAAACCATATCAAAGCGCTTATGATTTTTCTACTTCAAATTTACCCATTTTGTTCACTTAAGTGTATTGTCAACCTGATATTTGCTGTGATTGTTATGGATTCTAATCCTCTAAAGTTATGGTCAAACATGATTGATCATGTTAAGTTTATTGTGAGTGAAAATAAATAAGTGGACCCATGATTTTTATTAAAAGAAAAAGTTTTATACAATTAACTAATTTGTGATTGGTGAACATGATGTATCATGTTTGACTCAACTTTAGAGGATTCTAATCCGATTGTTATACCTGTGTTTCATGAAAGTGCTTGAATGAAAAACACATAAAAGTTTCATTTGAACAATTATGAATTATCAGGTTGTGTGCATTAGGTGGGTGTTCAAAAAATCTGAGAAATCGACGAACCGAGTTGAACCGCTTAATCCGAAACCGAAAAAACTCAAAACCGAAGAAACCGAAACCGAAAAAACCCGCTTGCCACGGTTCGGTTTCAGTTTTTACTTTTAGATATCCGCGGTTAACCGAACCGAACCGTGCATATTATACATGATTGTTTTTTAACTAATATTCAAATAATTGTACAACTGTTAACCGATTATTGCAATACTTTTATTGTATAATGACTTTTTAGCTTCTAATATAAACATTTTTGTAAAAATCTGTGTGTGAAAATTAATTAATGTGATCGTAATCTATAAAAGTCGAGTAATATTTTTTTGTTAATATGTTATATATGAGTATTGAATGCAATTATTGTAACGAAATAAGTTTTATATGACTTTTAAATTCAATTTTACTAGAAATACATTTTATGTTCTATACCATGTTATTGTTTATATGGTTAAACAAGATTAAACGTCAAAGACGGTTAACCGTGACCCGAACCGCGGGTAACCGCTCACTTCGGGTACTCGCATGTCCGGTTAACCGCCTAGTACGGTTCGGTTTCGGATAGTAAAAATAATTACCCGCCCCGCGACGGATAGTTTAAATCTTCCAACTAACCGAACCGAACCGAACCGCCCCGCGAACACCCTTAACTGTGCAACTGTGCATTAAATATTTACTTATTCTAACAGGCCAAATGACATAAGAAGATAAACAGAAAAGCCCAATTAGTTGTCCCATTTGCAACCATTATAACATGCTGTTTTTTGGGCCCATTAAAAATTAAGAGTCCATATATTGCCTAAAATATCGTCGAAATGAATATACAAAAAATTTAGTCATATCTAAAAGAAACAAGCCTGTTACTCATAAGCTGATGTAACATTATTACTCCATCTAGTTACTCGCAGTTCTAAAGACGCTTATACTCACTCGGGTTTAATTTCCTACCATAAAAAGAAAGCCTCCACCATGACATTTTGCAAAAATCGACTAACTTCTTCCATATTACGATAACTCCTCTCCCCTCTTCCCTGATGAACGTCTGCAAACAAAATGGATCAACACACACGTCGTGATGACTATATCAAAATCTAAAAACACAATTACCGAAAAGAGAGATTCACGTATCTAAAAACGCGTTTCTACAAAAGGATAACAAAATTTTCAGTCTAGTAGCTTAGAGTATTGGAACACTTACATTTGGAATGAATTTGAGTCCAATTTTGATCTCTCCTTTGAAAGATTCATCATCAAGGACCACATTGTATGGTTTTGGTGTCACTTCAATAAATCCTTTCTCATTACCTTCATTGAGTGTATCTTCAAGAAAAACCCTACAACAAGATTAATATCGAAAACGATTAAATACAACTATTGTATTACGTATGAAGACTATTCAAAGTAAAACGTGGGAATTTATTTTGCATAAGAACATTACTGAGCTTCGCCGACAAATCCTGTATCATTCGCAAATAACTCTTTATCCATGATTCTCAATCTTAGGTGTGTTAGCTTCTGGCATTCAGACATAGACAACTCAAACGTAAGTTTCTCGTTCCATGTTACTTTGTGATGATCTCCCTTTGCAATTTTGCTTTTAAAATGCTGAATACCACATTCGACGATGACATAGTACTTCGGTTTACCTTCAAGACATTATAAGCAATAATTTATCAGTTCATATCACAAAAGCTAATTAAAAGACAAGCCACAACCTCATGGCTGCCGGTGAACAACTCACATACCACTAGGCTAAATGACTTGGGTAAGCCATATTTTTTGTATGACATTTTTTTCAAGTTATTTAGATGAAACACATAATGCAAAAGTAAGTTATACCAATGAGATTAGTGCGTCTAATGCCTTTGGCACTATCAAGAAAAACTTCCAAAATTCCACCTTTCATGAGTGATTGTTTGAAGAAATAATTTTCATCAAAGTGAGACGAAAATTTGATCGCATTATGTGCTGTTTAGAGTATTAATATACCATTTTGTAACGCAATTAATATCTTATTAGTAATGACTTGTAACTCAATAGTTATTAATGTCCAGAAGAAGTAATATATGTCTTGATAGTTGGATTTTAAACTTAAGATCAAGTTAATACATCTTTATGAACTTTTATAGCTTGTAAAAAAGTTTTGATATTACAAAAGTTTTTATATAAGAGTTTTGGTTATAGAATAGCAACAAATTAATTTTTGTAAATGTAACGCATTTTAAAAAATGTTTCAATCTGCACGTTTTGATTATGTGTCACGTTGTAAATGGTGTCAGGTGTCAAACTTTCCGGTATGACACGTCATTAGAATGTGCAGATTTGAACACTTTTGAAAGTGCGTTACATTTACACAGCTTTATCAAAGTTCGCGTACCAAATTGGTATATTTAGAAAAGTTGATTCTTATTCTATGAGCAAAAAATCTATATACGAATAAAAATTCCCTAGAAGTTCAATATTTTATTTCGTAATTTCTAGATATAAATAATGCTAATAACTATATGACTGCTTAATTATGGCATCCTATTGGCCATATTTCCATTTGGTAATTCTTTATACATTTTGTGCAGCTGTTTTTCCCAGCTTGTTGCAATTGTATAGTGTGTCATGCTACTTACTATATACACAGGGCTTGACCATGACTTCCCAGGTGTGTTCAAATTGATTTCATAAACTAATTAGGTAGCAGAAGAGTCTTCAATTACATATGCATATAAACAAACATTTTTGATTGCAACTCGTGTTTATTATTAACAAAAACAGGTTTTTATAGAATCTCGTCGAGTGTTGTCAAATAATGATAAAGTGATGGAAATAATGAAGACTATATTGAATGATCCTATGGAGATTATTAGTGAAAAATAAGTTTATTTCTGGTTATAGTTGTCAAGCATGCATTAGGGCACCAAAAGTCATGAGGTTCATTTTATGAAAAGTATTATAAAATCGTAACAAAAAATTGCTTTTAGATGCATTTTAAAAAACAAAATTGGTAAAATAAATTCATAAGACGCAAGAAAAATGTATTGGGTTCTCGTAAGTGCATCCTCGGTAACCTCCCTAGGTCCGACATGTTTAAGCCAATTGCACTAAATGTATTCAACAAGCAAAAGAACCCGCGCGTTGCGGCGGAACTAATTTTTTCCCGAATAATTTTGTTTTTTACGTTTCGAGGGGTTTTTTTTGGGCGATGCGTTATGGCAGGGCTAATTTTTAATATTTTCTTTTTTTGTATGATTCGTGGAAAAAAAATTTAAGTTGGGACGGGCTAATTTTTTCCCGAATA
>BQNB010184317.1:0-12321 GCA_026074375.1 Tanacetum coccineum
AATATCATATAGTTTTATGATATGCAACAATTTAATTAAATTATTACATATATACAAGTACTACAAATATGTAACTTTTCTTAATAAACATTTTTCTCAAAACTTATTATATTTAGGCTCAGCTTTTGCATGTGTGCACGGTATCAGGCTCGGCCTACCGACAAGCACCTCCATGCTGTTAAAAGAATCTTTAGGTATCTTAAAGGAACCGTTAATCATGGACTTTGGTACCCAAAGGATACTGCTATTGCTCTAACAGCTTTTGCAGATGCTGATCACGCGGGTTGCCAAGATACTAGACGCAGTACGTCTGGCAGTATGCAAATGCTAGGAGATCGACTTGTTAGCTGGTCGTCAAAGAGGCAGAAAAGCGCTGCAATATCTTTGTCTGAATCATCTTTTGGTACATTAGGAACCTCTGGTTTAGAACCAGCTCCTTCATCTGTACCTGCTCCTGAGTCGCTAGCTTGAGAACCATGTAAATCTTTCTTGCTCATTTCAATGGCTAACTTGAGCTGAGCCGCTTCAGATAATGCAACTTCAGAGAGAACATCTAGACTTTTGCCAGTGTCAGCCTTGGCTTTGCCTTTCTTCTTTGCCTTAGCTGGAGATACTGTGGCAGATCTCTTGAGCTTTGGAGACGTTCTTGTAGGAGTTTCTGAAGATGCTTCTTAGACTTAGGAGGTTGAGCCCCTGTAGCAATAGCAAGGTAGGTCTTGAAGGAAACTGATTCCCGCATAGCAGCATTGGTCATTACATTGGGAATGAGAGCACCATATACTTGAACTGTAAAAGGGACTAAATCGCCTTGCACTGTAAAAGGGACTAAATCGCCTTCTACTGAAAGTGGACTATTTCACCTTCAACTACAAGGGACTAAATCGCCTTGTACTGAGATGGACTATTTTGCCTCCAACTGCAAGGGACTAAATTGTGACTGTTGTACTATAAAGTAATACCCCAGATTAGCTTCCGCTGCTATATTGTAAAAATGGGGGTGTTACAATAACCAAGGTTTTAATCAAAATCAACCAAACATGAACCCAATTCCATGTCCAAATCAATCCGTCACGGATGATTTGTTGAAACAAATTTTGATCCAAAATCAAAATTAACAAGGTTACCTAGATACTAAGATTTAAATAATTTTTAATCAAATTGGTACTCTTGCAAAAGCTCTTCATGAAAGACTTCAGGGTGCTCTTCCAAGTAACACTGAACCTAACCCGAGAGGTGACCTGAAAGCTATCACTACCCGAAGTAGTGTTTTTTATGATGGACTTCTGATTCCACCTACTTCATCTCTTCCGAGGGAAGTGGAACGTGAACCAAAGGTGACAAAGGACAAGGTGCAACCTACAAGTTCAGAAGTATCGCGCACGTCCAACCTCCGGTTGTCCAGTCATCTCATATTCCATCTAAGCCTGCTAGTGCTCCTGCTTTTACTGAGCCTTCTTCTGCACATAATAATAATTATTTCGAAGAGCTTCCTAAAAGGAATCCTCATCAGCCTTCCATTCCTTATGCACAAAGGCAGAAAATTAATAAGCAAAAAGAAAAGTCTGATACTCAACTTCATAAATTTTTGGAAATGTTTAAAAAGCTGCACTTTAACATCAGTCTTGCTGAAGCCTTAGTTCTCATGCCCAAATACACTAAGATGATGAAGGATCTCCTTTCTAACAAGGAGAAACTTCTAGAAGTGGCAAATACACCGTTGAACGAAAATTGCTCGGCGGTGATCCTAAAGAAACTACCTGAAAAACTTGGAGATCCCGGCCACTTTCTCATTCAGTGTGATTTTACTAAGATGGCTCAATGCATGGCCCTAGCTGATTTGGGGGCCAGCATTAACTTGATGCCTCTTGCTATATATCAGAAATTGAAGTTCCCTGGGCTTGTCTCCACTAGAATGACCCTCGAGCAATAATAACATTTTTCTCGAAACTTATTATATTTTATATGTAAAATACTTAATTGAGTTCAATTCGTAATTGTGTTATACATTCGAGTAGTGTATTGTCTTACAATCGATTTTAAAGCCATTATAATAACATGTTACTCTTTTAACGGTGTAATACGTTATTAGATAAAACCGATTGGTATAATGATGTTACAATGATAATAACATTAAATCTTATATACTAAACGCTAAATCTTAAACCAAAAATTCTAAACAAAAAATAATTTAAAAAATTGGCAAAATCCGCTTAAAGTGTTATATTCTACTAAAAACGTTTTCTATACCTTTATAGCGGATTTTTACCAAATATGTATGACTGACACATGAGGGGACCATCAACTCAGCGTGTTAGAGACAGAGTCAGACTTGGCATTTAGGATGAAGACAACGTGCGGAGGAGCGCACTTCGTGTGTCATCTTTTGGCCATGTTACGTTGCTTTCTAGGTGTGTCGTTACCTACTCTCCGGCTATATATTCCGGTATGTACTTTTTGGCGTATAGTGATGTCCGGCACATACACGAACATTGATGATCAAACTAAGACTTCTACTTCTTTGATACTATTTGATCGCGAAGTTACCAAATTTATTCGTAAAGCTGCTTTTAGTTTATATGATTTGTTTCCTGTTAACCGAGACAAAATTTCACATGATTTATATGACATAGTTGAAAAACAATAATTATTTAAATTACCAAAGAATAACCATGGCACATGTATTCATGCGACTAATATTGTGTCTTGCATTTTAAATGATCATGTTCTAATCAATGTGTTCAATGACACAATGACATCACGGTAAGTATTTTAATTTAAATCACATGCAATTCGGAGATATGATTTGTTCGTTAATAAGTACTTATTAAATTATTTTCATATTTGATAAAAATCCGCTATAAAGGTATAGAACACGTTTTTAGTAGAATATAACACTTTAAGCGGATTTTGCTAGTTTAGAGTTTTAAAATTATAACACAATGATAATAACATTAAAATTTATATAATAAATGCTAAATCTTAAACCAAAAATTCTAAACACTAAATAATTTTAAAATTTGGCCAAATCCATTTAAAGTGTTATATTCTACTAAATCATTGTAAAATCACTTAAAGTGTTATACCTTTATAGCGGATTTTTACCAAATATGAAGGAACCTCTGGTTCTTCTGTACCTACTCATGAGCCGCTAGCTTGAGAACCATGTAAATTTTTCTTGCTCATTTAAATGGCTAAATTGAGCTGAGCCGCTTCAGATAATGCAACTTCAGAGAGAACATCTAGACTTTTGCCAGTGTCAGCCTTGGCTTTGCCTTTCTTCTTTGCCTTAGCTGGAGATACTATGGCAGATCTCTTGAGCCTTGGAGACGTTCTTGTAGGAGTTTCTGAAGATGACATTGCATCAGATTTCCTTTGCTTCTTAGACTTAGGAGGTTGAGCCCCTATAGCAATAGCAAGGTAGGTCTTGAAGGAAACTGATTCCCGCATAGCAGCATTGGTTATCTCTTTGGGAATGAGAGCACCATATACTTGAACTGTAAAAGGGACTAAATCGCTTTCTACTGAAAGTGGACTATTTCGCCTTCAACTACAAGGGACTAAATCACCTTGTACTGAGATGGACTATTTCGCCTCCAACTGCAAGGGACTAAATCGCCTTCTACTAAGTTGGACTATTTCGCCTTCTAAACAAGGGACTAAATCGCCTTGTTCAAAATTGGGGACTATTTCGCCTTCACCAACAGAGGACTAAATCGCCTTCAAACCCAACTTTTTCAAAACACTAAAAATCCTACTTTTTGTCAATTTTACCCAAAAACTCTTGTACAACTCGAAGTTCTAAGATATTTAGGACCTTAAAAATGCAAACTTGATGATTTTTAAGACAAAAATTTGAAAATCAAGATTTTCACCCAAACACCATTTTCGAACCAAACTTTGTACCAAATGATATTTTTCAAGGATCAAAGCTTGTACACCCGTATACAAAAGATACTAGATCATAAAATACCTTGGTATTTGTCTCTTCCGAAGGAAGTGAAACGTGAACCAAAGGTGACAATGGAAAAGGTGCAACCTACAAGTTCAGAAAGTATGATGCACGTCCAACTTCCGGTTGTCCAGTCATCTCATATTCCATCTGAGCCTGCTAGTGCTCCTGCTCCTACCGAGCCTTCTTCTGCTCATAATAATAATCATTTCGAAGAGCTTCCTAAAAGGAATCCTCATCAGCCTTCCATTCCTTATCCATAAAGGCTGAAAATTAATAAGCAAAAAGAAAAATCTAATACTCAACTTTACAAATTTTTGGAAATGTTTAAAAAGCTACACTTTAACATCAGTCTTGATGAAGCCTTAGTTCTCATGCCCAAATACACTAAAAATTGGCCAAATCCACTTAAAGTGTTATATTCTACTAAAAACGTTTTCTATACCTTTATAGCGGATTTTTACCAAATATGAAAGTTTTACCATATTTTTCTAACGTAGTCATTTAATAAGTACTTATTAACATTTTAAATAAGTTTTACACATAAAAAAACTGAATATCATATAGTTTTATGATATGCAACAATTTAATTAAATTATTACATATATAATAACATTAAATTTTATATAATAAATGCTAAATCTTACACCAAAAACTCTAAACTGGCAAAATCCGCTTAAAGTGTTATATTCTACTAAAAACAGGTCTATACCATTTATAGCGGATATTACCAAATACGAAAGGCCGAAAGGTGTGGGTTTTAAAGGGCCGAAAGGTCATGGGTTTGACTCCCACTCTCAACATTTCTTTTTCTTTTTCTTTTCCTTTTCTTGCCACTTCACGAAATTGATATATTGATTTCTCTCCAAAAGGTATTAAATTAACAGTCTTTTTGGTCGGCATACTCACCCTTTACTAACGATCAAGCTAGGAGTTGAGATTGAAACCATGACTTATTTCTCCAAAACCCGTCCTTTAACTTATTTCTTTAAAATATTCTATAACAGCATATATTTGTTCTCCCTTTTCCTCCTTTTCTAACTAAAACACATATAGGAGGATGATGGCTCCAAACCCCGTTTTTAACAAAGAATATTTTGAACAACAAAAACCACACAAGGCTTTTGAGACAAAGGCCTTGCACGATGAAAGTATCTCTGAAATCTCTAAATGTACAGAAAAGAAGTCTTGTGTTGACAGCAAGGACAAAGATGTCCAATGTCGTTATGATGCCATTATAGCTCGTCTTGATCGTCCGAAGGAAGAATTAAAGAATGTGGAGGAGGAGCTAGTGAAATGTGAAGGCGAAATGGCTATTTCACGGGCTGAAGAAGTGCAGAGAGACAAGCTCTATTGCGAACCGAGTTAAAGAGGAAAAATACAGAAGTTGGCGTGCCTGAGGCTCAAGCGAGTATAGAGGAGTGGGAGAGGCTCTATAATGAAAGTGTGGATAGAGTAAATCATACAAAGGAGAAATTATCGCACCTTAAAATGTAGTCTCCAAAACTTGCTTTTGGTTTTGAGCCTCTTTGATCTTGGAGATTAATGTTGAAACTGTCACATCATTTGTAGAAAATCCACTAGATGCTGATGGGGGCTCGGGATGAGATACGATGGGGTGTTCGTCAACAGTTTCGCCATTAGATGAGTGGTTTTCTCGCAATTGTGCAACGTTCCATTTAACTACAATTTCTAGCTCCGCCCCTGCTTCCACACCCAATATACGACTAACCCCACCACCGTTGATGTTTAGTTCTTTTTCCAACTGGCAGGTTAAAAAAATCCATTATGAGCAAGATACGAGGCAATTAGTATTCCTGTTCCGCGCGCAATAAATGACTTACCGCACCACTGGCGACCCTCGCCGGCAACACACAACTCCACCTCTAACTACCCCTCCCCGACCATCACCATCTCAACCTGTCGTCACTCTTCTCTCTGTCCACCACCACAAATCTGTCCTTCTCCATCGAAATATCATTTTCACTGTAACTGATCACGAGGAACACATAGGATATGATCAAGTTGTGGTTTTATTTATGATTTGTCTGGAGATGTGGCGGCGTTTGTAATGGAGAGAAATGTGGTAGGTAGTCGAGTTGAAGATTGAGAGGTGGGAGAGGACGCATGGTGACTTGACATCATTCTGTGCGATGAAAGATTAATGAGAGAAGTTGGAATGGTATGAATATGCATAATGGCCGAAATATGGGCATTGGGGCACAACATCACTAATTGCCTGGATATCCTAGGCAAGAAGTGCGGTAGGGTTGTTTGCCTAGCCGGTATCTACTGCCTAAAAGGGGTGATGGGATGGGGATGTTAACTCAGATAAGAAGGAGTCATTGGGGAGGGGGGCTGGAACACCTAGGTTTGTGATCTGGTTTTCAATTATGAAACCATCATTAAGTTCTGCAGGGAAGAGGAAGCAAAGGGTCATTAAACATGATGAGATCAGATCCATACATAAAAACATATTTTGTAAACATATTTATTTAACAATAATTATATATACTAACCACTGCACAAATTTTTTTGGGTCAAAAGTTAGCTCAATTAACATCTTAATTATTACATACATCTCAGCATATAACACTAACGGCTGCAGAATCCAAAACAACCTACTACAGAAAAGGTACATATATGGGTTTTACCTTGTGTACGTAACTCGAAAAACTATGAACAATGATCACGTTAGGACCCCATCCTGATTGCCTGCCCAAGCGATAGATCGGTTCAAAATGTCAGAAATGAATATATAAGACAATTTGTGCATCAAAAGCTGACACCACATGTAGAAAGACAAAACTTTAAATCATTGTATTATTACAGATCTAAATCTAATATTTATATTTATATACATACTAAAAGTCGTTTGCTCTATAAATAACGTATATTTTTGCCCCAAAGACAAATACTCATTCAAATTCCGTAATTGTTAAAAAATGCTCAGTGAAATAAAGTATAAAACGTTTTGTTCATTTTCATCACAGCCTCTTAAGCACAACATTTGCGCAACTTTCAACAAACCACGAATACGAGTTTTGCAATTTACTTATAAGAATTATAAGGGAGAATTCCATATATATCAACAACTATTAAACATAGGCATGAAAGAAGTTTGACCATGTAAAGTCAAAAACACAACCTCATAAACACTTACTAAAACTAACCACAATCAAATGGCAAGCACGATGAACAATAACTCGTTAAATATCAAATAATCAATCAATATAGCCCTAAACCTTCAATATAACCCTAAACCTTCAATATAAACCCTAAACTTTCAATCGTTATCTCGGTAAATGAAGAACGAATTATGAATGAGAATTTATGAAAGTGATGGATAAGTGATAAGTATATTTTAGTTGAAATGTTAGACATAAAAGTTGAGACTGCCCACTTGGTTGTTTGACGCCAGACGATGGTTAAGGGCCGAAAGGTCGTGGGTTTGACTCCCACTCTCAACATTTCTTTTTCTTTTTCTTTTTCTTTTTCTTTTCCTTTTCTTGCCACTTCACGAAATTGACATATTGATTTCTCTCCAAAATATATTAAATTATCAGTCTTTTTGGTCGGCATACTCACCCTTTACTAACGATCAAGATACAATGAACGTTGAGATTGAACCCATGACTTATTTCTTCAAAAACCCGTCCTTTAACTTATTTCATTTCCAGTTATCCAAAGCAACCCTTTCATACTTGATCGTTCCAAAGTACAAATTGCTCAGATAAATTAACCAATCCGAAAAGTACAATAGCTCAGATTTAAATTAAACCAACGGGGGGGGGGGGAAAAAAAAAAAAAAAATAAAAGGGGGGGTGCCGAAAAAGAGGATACATCCGCCATGGCTGCAAAGTTACCAATTTTCCCCGCCAAGATACGAACAACCGCGCTTTTGTCCACAACTTTACAAGGTGGATTATTGATATTATAGCCACCGGAGGAGGAAAAATCATAATCTCCTGGCTCGTAACAATAATATTCAACTTACTTTGTACGATTATTTAGGAGGAGGATGATCCAAAGGAGGTAAAGGGACAACATGTTGTTATATTTCAAAGAAAGAGACTGGTTCCTCTTTTATCAGTTTCGGTTTTTGGTTTTTTCGGTTTTTCTGCTCACCCCTAATCAGATATGTAAAGCAATCGAACAAAGAGGATAAATCAGCCATGGCTGCAAATTTACTCATTTTCCCTTCCAAGATGCGGACCACCTCAACTTTACTCGAACACATTCAAATTCTATCATCACAAACATAGCCTCATAAACACATGACTACACTTGACATTTCCACAACCTTCACCAAGCCACAAAGATGATTTTTGCAATTTACTCGAAAATCATAGGGTGTAATGTGTTAGACGTTCTCCCTTATATGGATGATATTTGCCAGTGTCGGCAAGGGATAATTAGTGCCAAATAGGACAAACCAGATTGATGATTTTGCTGCAGCTTACTTAAATAATAATAAGGGACAATTTCATATATATCAACAGCTTCTGGAAGATGAAAATCATAGGTATGAAAGAAGTTTGACCAACAAAAGTCAAAGCTCTCTAAAATAGCCTCATTTCGTAGAGTGCAAAATTGTTAGGCTCAGATGTGCAAATATGGAATCGGATAAAAGGGACACTAAACCCTCCCCCGCCAAGATACGGGACGAGAAATTTCACCCGGTAACCTCTGCTCGGAAATAATGAATATCTTCATGGTCTGTGATAAGAGTCTCTTTTACCTTTCTAACTTCAATAAATATTTAAGATACAGCATTTGAAATAATCAGATAATGAGTTGTATCAAAGTGCAGCGTATATCGTGTTTGGATTTGCTTCTGCGGTAACAACAGTAGCAAAATCATCATCACAGCCATGGCTGCAAATCTACCAATTTGCCCCGCCAAGATGCGAATCATCTCAAATATACTTGAGGTTTGTGGTTTGTGTTGTTCTTGAATTTTGTTTATAATTAATTGTAAATTCAAAAGAAAATCAAAGTGGGAAAGAAGACGAAGGTATATTAGTGATTTCGTACACCTTTGACCAATAGTCAAGGAAAAATTGCCTCATTTAGTCTGTGTAAAATTGTTTGGCTCAGATGTGCACATATGGAATCGGATAAAAAGGGATCGGAAGCCGCCATGGCTGAAAACACAATTCAGGTTGGTTTGCCCCGCCAAGTTACAGGTCGATTTTCACCCATTATCGAGTAACTTGTAGTCGGAAAATATAAACACACAAAGATAACTTCATCGCCTGTGGCAAGTGTCTCCCCCACCTTTCAATAACATTTTTCATTAGCTAGATAAGTAAATGGAAATAAAGAGAATCATGCGACTCGTGTTGATCTTACAAGGGTTGTTGAATGTTGTTAATTATGAGATGTAACAGAATGCTAATACGATGCATTGTAATGAATAATAGTGTTTGGGATTTGCTTATGCTGCAAAAACAATAACAAAGTGATCATGTTTATGAGGATCAGACTCGAAGAGCGTTAAATTTATGTCGATGTAGGATTTTTGACCATGTTAAGAGTGAAATTAAATACATGTGTTGCATACAAGTCAGCCCTACCGCAACACGCAGACACATTACCATCTAGATAGATATACTATTGCCCCACCAAGACACATTCATAGTGACGGTATCGGGGGTAACTTAGGCACCAAAAAGGGCGTGGGTTCAAGTCTCACTTGAGACTTATGTGTTGCATTAGGTGGAATGATATTAATAGTAGTACTTATTCGCTCAAAAGTAGAAATTGCAATGCGAACAAGTAGGCTGAGATAAATTAAACGATCGGATACGTCCGCCATGGCTTTTTGGAGAAATAAGTCAACGTATGACTTAATCAAACATTTTCAGATCAAGTACAAACAAAGTCAGCCGATCATTGACGAAAATCTCAAAATCACATAACCAAAAAGTACTCATAATCACTAATTGCATCAATTAGATTCGAAATTTAAACGAAACGAATGGCATTCAAAATTAACAACAAAAACAGTAACACTTACTAAAACTAACCGCAATCAAATGGCAAGCACGATGAACAATAACTCGTTAAATATCAAATAATCAATCAATATAGCCCTAAACCTTCAATATAACCCTAAACCTTCAATATAAACCCTAAACTTTCAATCGTTACCTCGGTAAATGAAGAACGAATTATGAATGAGAATTTATGAAAGTGATGGATAAGTGATAAGTATATTTTAGTTGACATGTTAGACATAAAAGTTGAGACTGCCCACTTGGTTGTTTGACGCCAGACGATGGTTAAGGGCCGAAAGGTCGTGGGTTTGACTCCCACTCTCAACATTTCTTTTTCTTTTTCTTTTTCTTTTCCTTTTCTTGCCACTTCACGAAATTGACATATTGATTTCTCTCCAAAAGGTATTAAATTAACAGCCTTTTTGGTGGGCATACTCACCCTTTACTAACACTACTAGAAAATGGGGCTAAAGCAACACTCGTAAAGTGTTGTATTAGGCCAAAAAAATGTTGCATAATGCCTAGTGCAACACTTTTTCAAGTGCTGCCTTAGGCTCCGTTGCCTTAGGTCTAAAGCGACACTTTTGCCATAATGTGCAACACTTTCGTCAAAGTGTTGCTCATGTTTACAAACGCAACACTTTTATATTGCAACACTTTTGATACTTATGGGCAACACTTTTTATTATACAACACCGACCGGTGACAACACTTTTATGCATCAAGTGCAACACTTTCCATCAACTAATACAACACTTCTTTTTCATCTTAAGAATACTCGTGCAACACTTTTTCAGCTTGAGGCAACACTTACTTTAGCGTTTCTGTGCCGCATATTTGCTATAGAAAATTTAAAAGCTAAAATACAAGCATTGTTTTAATTATATGTGGACTCATAACTTGTTTCCATCATAGCAATGATATAATATCATCAATAATATCATATTCCAAGTACAAATTTTTTAAATGTCAAACTACCATAAAGTTCACAACTTAAACAAAAAAAAGTGCCAACTAAACTAATAGATAGTACTATGATCTTCTTCGACATGTATTCTCAAAATACTTCCATTTGATAGTTGCAAATCTTGATTTCCTCCACATGTTCTAATAAAGCAACCTGGGAAATATGTAACCAAAGAATAAAATTAGTTTTCCTTACATTATATGACACAAGGTGTTATCAGACACTATATTAAAGCCACTAAATTCATGATATCAATCCCTTAAAAGAGTTGATGAGAATCCTATACATAAAGAAACATGTGATACAAGTATATAACATACCTTTTACCAAAAGAGACAATCACTTATGTTAAAACCATGCGAGCTACGTCAAGAGGTAAGTTTTCTAGGATATTTCGCAGTGTGTCTTCAACTAAATTGGCACGCTCGTTGTCAAATTCCTTTCTCATAAGCTCTTGTCTCTTTTCATTGTTCCTGTAACTCAACAATTTTCCGTTCATAAACCTCTTTAAGCTTTCTGTTATCAGCATGTTGACCATTTTCAGCTTCTAAACTGGTAGTACTTGATTGCACAATCTGTGATGCGGCCATACTAGAACTACCACATGTGCTTTCACCTTTTTTAATAACGTGTTAGTAGGTGTTCATCATATTCTTTGTTCATCACAGCTAGAAATGGATCTGTGGGAGAACTTTCATTTTCTGGAGGCTTGTAGTTCTTCATTTGTTCCTTCAAAATTTTGTTAAGAAGTTAAGCGTTTACCCAATATAAAAGTAACAAATCATACAGGAAATATTGAATACTATCTTACTATTTTCTCCGCCGTGTCATCATATGTATCAACATATACATTTCCTTCAGTCCTTTCGCGTGTACACTCAAACATTTGAGTCAAGGTAGGTGGTTCCTTGTTTGGGTCTATGTTTTTGTATTCATGATTAAAAAAAAAACATCAACAAGAAAGTATTATTAGGAGGGATGAAATGAACAAACAACATGACTAAGATAAGAAAAGCATATTACCAGGTCCTCATGAATCCTAGAAAAACTCTTTGGACCGGCAGTGTGCATATTTTTTTAAGACATGCGTATATTCCTTGTGACCAAACACCGGTCCTACACAATATTTAACAAAACATTGAGAACTCGTATAAGCATATACATCACAGAATATGCTCTAATCTGGTTACCTTTTTGGGGGCTGTAACATGTGTAGCAACTTCCTGGTAATTTTCCTCACTCTCATCAAAATCGTTAGGATTGTACTCTACATCTTTGTCATTGGTATCCCTATCTTTCTTTCTCCTTTTCTTTGTATTTTCAGCTACCGCTAAACTTGTCAAAGACTTGGCAATATTTTTAACTCCCAACTCTCGAAATCTGTCTTGGTTCTCCTGGACCCT
>BQNB010184320.1:0-12321 GCA_026074375.1 Tanacetum coccineum
ACATGGAGTAAGCACGAAACATGAACATCAAAAGAGGCAATTTATTTAGTGATATTTATTATTTATTTGTTGAAAAAGGTTTATAATAAAATCATAATCCACCTTATCCGTAATGTAACCAACTATTCCTTCACTTTATCACTTTTTACTTTTTTACCTCTCTTTTTTTAGACCCTTGGCTTATTTTTGCCTTATTTTACTTTAACTTGGGGGAAACTTGCTTTCCCCCCATACTTAGGATAAGCACACTATATCAAACGAACTTAGAAGTTTGCAACCTTCGCACTTCATTTTAACAGCAATACCCGCATTTATGCTCTTTGATTCGTACGGATAAAATTTCAGATAATTTAATTAAAAAGCTTTTTGAACAAACTTATTGGTCACTTATATTTATATTTTTATCACCTCTTGATTAGTAAGATGTTTATAACACGAGAACGTGTTCCTACCGCGGTCTCATAAAGATTTCAAGCACAAGTTCTAGAATTAACAAATCACCGGCACACTCGTATAATTTTAAATCAATACCAATGCTCCAGAAAAGGTGACGAACTACAAGTACACAGCCGTAATGACGGATGAAACACTTGCAATCGCATTCAAACCTTAACTCGAGAAAGTTAAAGATAAAAATCATCTTAGGTATCAAAGATGGATACCCGCATTCTTAAGATCTAATCCTCACAATTTTGATTTCGGGTGGTATAGATATGCTAGTAATATTATCAATCCAGAGTTAGATTGCTTGTATGTGATCAATAAAATGTTTCTTTCAAAAAAAATTATTTAACTTTATTTAACATTTCCAGTTTATCTCCCCCCCACACTTAATATGAACATTGTCCTTAATGTGAAATATTATAGAGAAAGATGAAATGGAAAAGTGAAATAATACTTCTCACTTATAAAGAACTACTTGAATCTTTTGCTTCACGCCATTTTCGTCTCGCGCCCTTCTTTTTTTTCTTTCTTTTCCTGTTACAAATATAAATATAGCACACACAAATAATAATAATAATAATCCTAATTAATTATTTGAAGAAAGTACGATAATATTGTTTTAAATACCAACAGAGGTATTTTACACACCATAATAGTAACAATAATAATAATAATGTTTTTAAGGAAATTGTTTTAAAAATATACGTGACCCAAAACATGCGGTCATACAACCAACTCGTGTCATCTCGACACTACTCATCATCATCCTGCTGCTGCTGATATTGCGAGTACTGTGGTGGCTGAGGTGGGTACTGCTGATAATACTGATCATACTGCGGCTGAGCATAACCAGGTGGGTTGTAGGCTCCCTGCAGTGGAACATTGTAAACTTCAGCCATGTGCTCAAACACTCCCTGGTACTTGTCCTAGTGATAAGACTGCCTGTACTCCATTCTCTTTATAGCCTGCTGACAAATCTCCATACTACCCATCCTCTCGTACAAGTTGTGCATTGATGCTCTAGGAGGTCTAGGAATACCAACTCTCGGCACACTCGGCTGCGGATCCTCAAGAATAAGTCTACCCTCAGAGTCGATCAACTCCCTAAGCGTAGTCGTATGTAAATCTCTACAATAAATCGAAGCACTCAAACCCCTTATCACCACATCAGTCAACACCCTTGCTTTCCTAGCAATCTTCGTGATAAACTACCTACAACAAATCTGACTCTCCTTTTGAGTACCAGCTCCTTTTCTCTTCATCCACCTCGCAATTAACCAAGCCTCATTCGCGTACCCATTTTGGTGTCTAGCATCAAACATAATTAATAGCCACAAATCATTCTTTTGAATCTTGTCATACCCAGTAGTTCTTTGACACAAGCCATAGGTGATCATCTTGTGAATCACCCTCAAAATTGGGTTCTGGATAGTAGAATTATGACTTCTTGACAAACCCAAATTCTCCTCTCTACTAATGCTCAACCAATACTCTTGAGCGTTAAAATGCTCATCACTACGCAAGCCTCTTTGAAAATACACATCAAATCCATCCTCCTTAAGCTCATCAGCATGATACAATCCTAATCTATGAGAAAATTCTAACAAAGTTAAATTGTGAGCATGCCCACCAAGTCTAAACTTGATTATCTTCTTGGTTTGCAATTCATCGCCAACACAAACTTCATCAAATTCATAAGTTGAATAAAATTCATGGCAAAGCTCTGGATAAATTGGTTCTTTGATGTTAAAAGCTCTTATCCATACCATAGAAGTGAATATTTCTTCATTAGACTCAGCCTCACACAACTTAATCCTCAACATATCATCAATTTCTCCATCACATCCCATTCTATTAACTATATCCCAATTCATCACACACGGCGAGTAAATATGTCTCGGAAATAAGTTTGTTAATCTAGTGTTATACCTAGACTTCGTATCTTTGTTGCACCCTTCCCATAGCAAGAACTCATGGTGAACTTGAGGAAGCAATACCTCCTCCATGGTTTCAAATTGTCGAGAGCGTTTGGATCTTGATGATTCGGCTTCGGCATCGTTTACTCCCATAGTCTACACATAAAAAACAATCAATAATATAATGTATGGTTATGTTAGAAATGATTTGGTAAAAATGGTCAAGGTTTTGATTGTTTTTCAAACATTTTGATGTAAAATGTGTGGCGCACTTCATAGAATCGGCGTACTTTCTGGGCTTGTTAAAATAGTTCTGAATTTTTTATGATTTTCCAACAATTTATTTTAAATATAAATTCATAATATGAATAGTACTATTAGATTTACCAATAGTAAGCATGCATGTGATAAATAACTCCTAATTATCATAATTCAGTGTGTTATGTAGAATACTAGTAATCTATAACACCAAACAATAATAAAGAAATTCTAGAGAGAGAGAGTAGATGGGAGGATGGTTCTAGTGAGAGAAAGTAACAAAGAAAGAAAGATTAGATTATGTGTGTAAAATGAACCAACCAACATCCTCTCCATGTGTGGAGAGGGTATTTATACACTAGCTTGTAACCGGCCATGGGCTTAAGTTATGGGCTTTCCATGTGACTTTGGCCCGTTTAGCTTACTAACATTGCATTTGATTAATCTACGAGCTATGACTAACTATATTGGAAGTGACCGATACTTTTCGTATTCCTAATAATCTCCCCCTAAGGGAGGTCACTCCAATTTACAAAAACCTTAAACCTAGCATACTATGCTTTGACTTTAGTCTTGAGCTCGTAGTCTTTAACTTCAATCTTTAACTTGTGAATGATGTAGTGATCATTGACTTTAGGCTTTGACTTGTATCTTTGACTTGATATGAATGTGATCTTGAACTTCTTGAGATCATCAACTGAGCATAATCTCTTTACATCATCTTGTAATCTTGCCATATTGTGATATTGTGGACCTTCAGACAGAATACTCATACTGTTTTGATATTGATGCGTGTGCATAGACCATCTTATTAAGTCCGTACGGTATCAACATAATACTTAGTCACTTCCAAGAAAGTCCTTACGGTATCTGTGTAGCGAAGTCTTGAAACATGCACTGATCCTTCTGATGTCTTTATTAAATGTCGGTCGAGTACTGAGCATTGCAGTCTATGAATCTGGCGTCCGCGTGCGGCTGTGTTCCTGTCCAATCGTGAATACCTGCGGTTTAGGTTAGTGATAATACAACAGTTATGGACGTAATGTGTCTTTGTCACTTCGTCGAAATACGGTTTCAAGAACCACGGTTCCCCGTTTGAATCTATTTAAATATTGTCTTTGATCAGATAGAATTCTACAAGTATCTTCTTCGCCAGGGTTTCGAAGAATGTACTAGCACGTTCTCATTACCGGAACGTTCAAAGCAGACAACACGGTATGAGTTGAAAACAGCGAGCTACTATCTACACCGGATGAAATCAAAACTTGATTTGAAAATCAATTGACGTGTCACTTGCTAAAGTGTTTGTGCGACACATTGAGAGTTTTAAGCATTTCAAATTTCATTAATCGTCAATTCATATACTAGAACAAGTTTGTTTCATATAGATTCGCACCATCGTTTCTTTCTAGTTGTCACAAGCCTTATTCCGTATCGAATGCATAATTCATCCTAACATGTGCTTGTTGTTTTTGCGTAAGCGGAATTTCCATGTCTGAATACTTAGTATACTCGGATGTTCTGGCAGAATCACATGGATAATGCATAGGACTCTTAATATATTTCTTGTTATTCACATTGTGTGACATAGCAAGCATAATTTTGACAAGTGTCCTAATGAGATTTATGAATGATCTCTTTTGGCTCTAGACTCAATAGTGCACTTTGGTTTTAGTGATAGAGGCTGGAGCAGATGCCCACGCCGTGCAAGCTATCAGTCTAACTCGAAGTCGAGAATGTTGAATAGAAATACATGTAATCTCCGTGAGAAATGAAACATAAATCTTTTGAGAGATTCTGAGTGGCTAGGGAGGGTTGTGCATTGCATCACTGGGTCCATGATGTCAGTCTTCAATGTCAGCAATCATCTTTTTGATTCTTGACATCAGATGTATTGACCCGGTTTTTGCCTAAGTGTAAGGAGGGCTTCTTTCTTTTCACCATTTATCTTAACTTTTCTTTTTAATTATTCAACCCCTTCAGCGCTTACCGAGACTTCATAACTAGTAGTTTGTTGGGTTTGTTCCAGTACTAGCTCTATCTCAGTCGGCACTTTTCCTTTATTCTCACTTTTACTCCTTTTTCTTACCTAAGGACTACTACACTAACTAGTTGAATATCCCTAGGTAGATCCCTTCGATTCTGGCTGGATCATGAGAATGAATACCTAAACTTAACCACCTTATAACTCCAATACAGTAATTTAAATGGTCAGTCTTTGGTACTTCCATATTTCAGCCAATCACATAACCATTTGCTCCCCCTTCATATGTACATCGATTAATCGAATGAGTTTAGCACATATATGGGTTAACGTACACTTAAGATCTTAAAAATCACATTATTAGCCATATATTTTAATCACATTTTCTCCCCTTATCAAAAATGTTAAATCTTTTAATATTTTAGATATTAATTGATAAAATATATGCATTCGGGGAGAAGATGTCCAATTATTAACAAGCCGATTATTGGAACATATTAATGATCCCCCTCAAACTATGAGGGAATTATATGGTGTTTGAGTACGTTAAGTTAAAATTTTGAATTTACTAAGAAATTCTTGAAAATTCATACTCAAACACTATATATGCCTAATTATAGTATAAACTATTTATTCACATATTCACAAGTTTTATTATATACGAGAAATTGACCTGAAATGAGTTGAGACAAGATATGATAGAGTCATATTGTCCTTTCTAGTAGCCTGAGATCATTCCCGTATACCCTTCCACCAACGAACTTCTCTAGATTTCGTATCAACCTCCTCTGATAAAGCTGCTTGTCTATATCCTGAACCATAACCCGAGCCCTCTACTTGTCTAAGTTACTCCATTTCCTCATTGGTATGAATTCCATTCTTATTCCCGCAGCAATGTTGTAAAGAGCAGACCAAACATCATTGAGTGTGCCATCACTAAACTTGTGGCGTTCATCAGTGCGCATCAATCTTTTTCTTCTGTTCTGATCCATGTATATTATTCCATGAGGGTCTGAATATGAAGTGTATGCGGTTTTGTTCCTGAGATTCGATCTGTATGTGTCAGGTTTAGTGAGGTTGAGCTTATTTTGGTAACTTTCAACACCAAATTGAAGATCTTCCACCCGCTTTTGAATGACAATACGTCTGGTATACATACGTAATGCCACATTCAAATCATATCATTCGTCGATTGTGAGATTGGTTAGCTTTTATTGAACGAGTAGAAGTAACATGTCCTCTATGTCTTGTAGGCGTAGTCTTTTGAAATCACCTTCTTTAAATGTATATAGCTTCTGATCATCTCGACGAACTTCAATCTCTTCCAGGTGACCGTAGTCATACTTCTTCATGATTTTAAGTCTGGTTACCGCAATGATTCTTCTTCTGGAGTAAACATCTTTGGACGAAGTCAGGTTACTTGCATATCCGTAAAATCTCTGGCGTTTGGGACCCCAGTGTGAAGTGCGCAAGTAAGCATGTTGATCATATTTCAACTGCACGGGACTCCACAATTCGGGAACCAAGTCTTCGATCTATTTGAGCTCATAAGTAGCAGCCTTTGTCTTTGTTACAGAAGTTAAGTATCGTCTGCTTAACTCTCCACCCTTCAGATATTCCAGATCTTTATTAATATAGTAATCCTTAGGGATAATTTGACGTCCTTGATGATCTTGAATTAACGGAAGAGGCTTTCTGAGATCGAACAGATTCGGTTTGTTTTCGAGGTTATGCCAGTCAAGTCATTCAGTTGTTTCTTTAGAACATTCTTCAAGATGGTACTCTAATTCCGTAATAATCTTGCAAGTGCCTTTGAGCAGGTTGAATGCCGGTCCAACCAGAATTTCTTGAGTCAGATTTGGAATTTTAAGCTGATTCATGACAAATGCAAAGAAATCAAATGAAGTTTCATTAAGTTCATCAAATGAAGTAGGAGGTTCTTCAGCACGTGCAACTCGACTAATCCAGGTCTGAGGAGGTTGAAAGTTAACTTGTTTTCCTTACTCCAATCAGGATCAGGAGTTAGAGGTCACTCAGGTTTCTTGAACCAATCAGCTTTGGTAACCTCCTTGTTAATAGGTTGTTCATCATTGTCTCTCGTGATGAACTCTTGATCTTGTTGCATGCCCGAGTCTTCAACAGTAAGACTTGGCTCCTCTGCATGGGCAGACTTGCTAGAAGACTTATGTTGAGATTGGGAGGCATCTTTAGAGGTGCTAGAAGACTTCTTTTCCTTTGACCTTGAATCTTTGGAGGACTCAGCATCTTTACTTGATTTCCTTCTTTTCTTACCTCGGTCTGATCTAGCGGAGGGGTCTCGATCTTTGTCTTCTTCATCTTGAGTCCTCTTCAATGAAAAGACTTCACCATATGAATCAAATAGATCTTTGTCAGTGTTATAAGACTGGACCAGAGCATTATAAAGCTTCTTTTTACAGGCAGCTTTATCATATGACTTGTTCTTCTCCATCTTGTCTATTAGTATCTTTGTAAGCTCAAACTCGGAGAGTGATGCGGCTGCCTCATAAGTAGACGTTAGTTGTGACGAAGACCTTGTCAAGACTGCAGCTCTAGAGACTCGGTGACATTTTTCTCAATAACGAGAGTTGCAACATCTGAGATCGCTTGAGTAAGAATCTGAGGTAGTTGAGCATTTACTTCCTCTTTGATAATTGTCCTTACCGTTGAGTCAACGAGTTCTATATACTCCCTTTTCTTAGCTTGAGCTTCTTCTCTACAGTCCCAAATTATGTGCTAGAATAACCTTGTTTATTGCTTCTCCAAGTTTGTTATCCATGTAACTATCAACTATAGCAGGAATAAAGGAGAGAGCTTGAGCATACTGGTCAACTTGCTTTATCTCTGACATATCTTTTTCCATGTTGGTGACTCTGTCATTGAATCTGAATACAGATGAGAAATCCAGAAGTAAAGGACATGAGGTTGTAGCTTCAGAAGTTGTTGGTGTTGGAGTCGGTGTTGTTTGTTATAGAAGAGGATTGAAGAACTGAGGTGGTGGAGGAATAGTTGTAGTGAAACCAGATGCATTTTCAGGAACTGTCGTTGCATGACGAGCTGAGGTTTCCATCAATGAAGCAATCTCATTGTTAGCTGGAGATGGATTCTCAAGATTTAGGAGCTTGCTTGTAAACTCAGAGGAGACAGAAGAACTTTGTACAGGTTCATCAGCCTTCTGTGTGTCAAGGACCGGAGTAAGAGTCACATGAGTGTCAAGGACCGGAGTAAGAGTCACATGCGTGTCTTCCTCTATTTGCTCAAATCCTAATTCTTAAGAAACATTTTGTTGTTCTGAGGCTCCTTGATCATCATTTGTCATTTCAGTGTCTTCATTTCCCAAATTCACATTCACATCTTCATACAACTCCTTAGTGACTGTAACAACCTGAGTTTCAGGTCAACGTCTATCCTTAGCTAAGATAGTTATTTTTAATTACGTAAATAATTATAGTCGTTATGCTATATGTGGTTTGATGAGAATTTCCACTTATTGGTGAATTTTATTACGTGATTTAGTTTCTATTTGTTTTTAGCATCTAAGAAAGTCAGAAAAATTTATTTTATTGCTCCGAGAGCGTAAATATGTTAATTTTGTATTTTTCGTCGTTTCCCCGAGTTTTTGAAAAAAACGTGTTTAAAGGTCATGTTTTACGAGATTTAACATTTTATTAAAGGTTTTAAACTATATTTAGTGGGACAGATTTAAAATATTTACAAACGTGATGTTACCCGTATTTTGGTCGGCTAAGTAACAAAAATATAACAATTTTGTATAAAACTTGCAAGGAGTTTTGAAAGGAGGGGCTAAAGTTGTCAAATGGTCAAAGTTTCTTTCTATATAACAACACACACACATACACTTCATTCTTTTACAAAATTTCTATTTTTCTTTCTCTCCTCTCCTTATTGCCGTCGAACTCAAACACACACACACAAATCATTGTTAAAATTTTGTTACTTACATGCATTTAAATCCGATTATACCATATTAATCCTTGTTCATTCCTCTACATTTCCCACTAAAGAAACCTCACATGCAATGAGTATTTAAGAAGTTGGGTTTTTGGTTAATTTTTATTGATTTGGTGTATAAGGGTGTGTTTCTAGTAGCTAGATTGTTGTTATTTTGAAGTGGTTTGATTTGAAAAGGTTTGGTTTTAGTTTTGGGGGTTCATCCATACGGTTTAGTCAAGGAGGAAGCGAAGTCAAGTCTTGTTCTAGCTTTGTGAGTGTTTACTTGATGTTATTTGTTGATTAATTAGATGGTTATTACATGTATGTAATTGTAGCTAGTTGATTCAAGTGCAAAATAGGTTTGAAAGTATTTCAAGTATGAACATGATGTTTGATAGTTTTGGTACATATTTTTAGGCTAGTTAAACATGTTGGAATGGTTTTATTTTGATCAAAAAAATGAGTTTTAGTATGACTTTGTGATGACTTTTGTTGACCAGAAAGTTTGACTTGACCATAGAGTGTCGAGAAATTTTAGAAATCTAAATTAGGCTTTTGTATATGATAAAGGATGTTCTAAGGTCCGTTTTGATATAAGTTAGGACTTGTAACTCCTAAAAACGAAGATTTTACGGCCAAGTCAAGTTTAGGTTATTTTTGGGTAAAAAGTCAACTAAGAAGTTTGACTTTTGAAAGTCAAACTTGCGTATACTTTTGAATATGGTTTATAACAAGAAAAGGATTCGTAATGTTAGTTAAACTAAGATGAAATGATAAGTTTGGGTTTCTATTATTTTTTACTTTCGGCAGATTTCTAAAATGGAATACTTTATTGAAAACGTCATGATATTATTAAGTAAGTCAAAGCGAAATGTTTTGCGTCGCACTTGGAGATTCTAGTATATGATTGTATATACGTAATAGTGATATATCTATACTACTATATAAAATATTTATAATGTGGGACCCATTAAAAATTAAGATAAGGAGGTGCAATCTTGACCATCCATCTCATTTTAGGGAACCACATCAAAAAGTGACATGTGTCATCTTTGATTAAAAAATCACCTTTATTTTCAAATTGAAATATCTTTTTATCAATTTAATTTTATTATGATCTAATTTTATCATATTTTTTAAAATTTTGTGCTCTTTAATTCAACATACATTTGATATATTTTTATAATTTTTTTGTTTTTTACATTTTTAGTGGGTTTATTTTATGTTGATTTATATTTTTTACAACTTTAACCTTAATTAAATATAAACTTGATACGTTAAAACTATATACTTTCGGAGAAGGTGTTGTCTTTTTACATGTGAGAATGATGATGTTAATATGGTGTTGCGGGAAAGCTACGGGAAACCCAAACGAACACATACAACGAACAGTTTACATTTTTAATGTGTTGTGAAAACGAATTACTAAGGGGTAGGGAAATTGCTTAAAGAGTTGAGTTAGTAAATTTTTATTGCGCAGCTATGCGCGGGTGTGACACAATCTAGTATTTATATATATTATATATAGATATACAAGTTTGCAATATATGATATGTTATAAATTTTAGTCAGTGTTCTCTATATATATGACTATGTAGGTCGCGGTTGAGACGTTTGTGAGGTTATTGCGCTTGTGGATTGATTGACTTTGATTTGGATTATTTGAATAAGGTAAAGTTCATAGCCTGCAGTACAATTCTTTTAAATATTTTTAAACCGTGAGAATGTGGGGGATACATGTTTGTTTTAATAATCAAAACACATAGATTTTATGGTATGATGGACAAGATTATGAGATTGTTTCCGATAAGTTGTTTATTATCAAAGCGTCCTTATTTTCATGAACCGTTAATTGCCTTGTTGCGAGGCTAATCGCTAATGCATACAATTGATCTATTGGGTTTGACAACCCTATCGGGGTTTGATCCTTGTGGACCACCCTTGTAAAGGACATTTTTGTTATTAGAAATTTGTTCTGTTTATGACAATAATAATACCTTGTTTGGGGCACCTTTTAGCATATGAAATACCATATGTTTGGTTAACGTTCGGTGTCATGAGCTTATTGCGTGAAATAAAAGAAGTTGCTATACATTGCATTTGTTTCTTTGTTTTCCCGAGAACTGATAATTAGTTCAAAGGTTTTTACTTATTGATTAATTTAAACTCTATTAATTTCACTCAACTTTGTTGTTGACGTTTTAAACATGTTTTATCCTAGGTAACCAAGGCTGAAGGCAACGATGGCGTGGAGGTGTCGTGCATGTGGTGATGAATTTTATGGAAAGACTTCTTGTGTGTTCCGGTCTTTCAAAAACAATATCTTGAGTTGTGTCTAAAACAATGTCTTTTATTTGAAAACAATATGTTTTTCATGGTTTGTAATAGACGGTGGTTACGATTTTGTGGGACTTAAACGCACTTTTAACTATGAATATTTATGGATCACATGTTTGGTAAACGTCTTATTTGAGTAGTTTTCTATTATCGTGGTGACGGATGCTATTTAGTAACACCAAATTGCTAAATTCCGCTGTGCAATCCGATGCCCCTCGGGGCGGGTGTTACAGATTGGTATCAGAGCTTCGGTTGTAGAGAACTAGGTTGTTTTCAAAACTCGAATTGTAGTCATGTTAGATATCAAAGTGATATCAAGAGTCTAGAGTTGTAGAGAACTGGGTTGAGTCTTTTGAAAAACCTAAACTATGACGCTTCTATACGCACGTCGATACTCCTCGTTGCCATTGGTTACATGTAAGGTACATTTATTAATTGTTACGTGTAAGTATATTTATGTATGTATTATATGTGTGATTGGTTAAGTATGGATATTTATGCATGTGTTGGATGCATAAAGTATTATGTATTGGTGCATTTGTGCATGTGTTGTATGCATAAAATGTCATGCGATTATATGATAACTACCATTATGTATGTTTGAAATATAACTAAGATATATGCAGATCGAGAATGTCGCAAATCGTAAATTTTTGTTTGTTGCACTTTTATGCGAACTGTTATTTTGATAATAGTGTTCCGATAGTAATAAGAAGTGATACGCTATTAAGTAAGTATTATATGATATTTTCTAGATTATCATGGTGAATGTGATTCCTCCCGATCATGATCATGATGTATCTGTTGTTGAGTCGAATCAACATGATGATGTTCCTGTTGTTCCCGAACCGATCTTAGAAGATGAAGACGAAGACCCGGAAGAAGATGAATTTGAGGAAGAAAAAGATCCTCAAGAAGATGAAGATGATATATAAATTGACATTGAGGAAGATGAGAATGAGCCGGAGTTGACATATCCTTACGAAGAGGTGGATCCTCTTAATCCTCCACTGCCTGCTTCTAAGTCTGAACCTGATGATGAGATTGAGGTTGAGAATCCAATTGAACATGAGGATGAGACTGTTCCTGTTAGTGTCTATGAGGTAGGTGAATCGTTTACTGTCGCTATTCCTCGAGAGGATGGTGATAGATTGCTACCTGGCTTCATGAGATGGGATATTGACTCTCTTTTTGGTCGAATGGTTAATTTTTTGGGACGATTGTGTGGTCGCGAGACGGCGCATGCATTGGTCGAGAAGAAAAGAGAGGCAAAGGATAGGTTTTACAATAAGTTAATTTTGGATTTAGGTAATGAAGTGCGTTCTAGTGTGGAACAAGGAACTGCAGCAATGGAAAAGTTGGTTGAAAAGCTCAAGAATGTTAAAGAAAAAGCTGAGTGTAAGAAACTAA
>BQNB010184321.1:0-12321 GCA_026074375.1 Tanacetum coccineum
TTTTTTTTATAAACTAATTAAGCACATGTAAATAAGCATTTTATGTAACTACAACTAGTTTTGAAAAGCAAGAAATAAGCTGAAAATGAGCACGAAAGATGGCAGTTTAGCTTAATTTAAAACAAAGTCTAATGTAAGCTAACTTTTATGCAACTAGGGGATAAATAAGCAAAGGTAAAGTATACTAAGCTACCATAGACAAAAAGGAGAGCACAATAAGCAACTAGGAAAAAGATTTAAGCAAAAGGTAATAACAATATAAGCAGAAAAGTAAGCTACTTAACAAGGCAGACCAAACTATTTTACACTAAGGCATAGGGGGCAAACTGACTAAGTAGCTTATATGGGAAATTTGGCTCAGGCAAAGAGAGAATAAGCAAAAACAGACCCTAACCTAATCTAATAGGCTGATGCAATCAAAATAAGCTAAAAGACATAGACAGAAAGGCCATAAAACTAAAATAAGCTATAAGCCCTATCCTGCATACCAAACAGTCAATAAGGATACTTTAGGCTTAAAATTAAGCACTAGAGAGAGGGCTTATGGCTTATAGGGTCTTGTAGCTCAGCCTATGAGCTTCCTAAAAATCTAAAAATCTCAACTAATCTTAACTTAAAAAAAAGGCTAAATAAAAAGGGCTGAAAGGAAGGGTTTTGCATCAGGGGAGCTTTGAGGTTTTAACAGTTTCAAAAGCTCCAAATTGAAAAATGGTTCAAAGCAGATAGAAACTACCTTCAAATGAGCTTATGCTCAATTTCTTGAAAACTAAGAACACCTTTTAATAACTGAAAATAAAAAATAAAAAAAAGCTTTTGAAAACAAAAATTATGACTTAGAAGGTTGACAGATTTTAACAACCGTCAACATAAAGTTTGAATTCCATAGAGTTTATGTAAACAATTGTAGGACCTGACAAGATTTCCAAGTGCATGATTAAGCAACAAATGCAAACATCATAAAAAGTAAAATTACGTTTTCCTAGCTCATGACACCGAGGGCTCGGCATATATGGATGCAAAAATAAATTGCCAACAGGTTCCGTGAATGAGGTGCTAACCCTGCACACATCCCGAAGTTCGACATGGTATGCGATCGTTCCCAGTGATAGCTAGTCACCCGAACGGGGATAGTCAATCCCTAATAGAATCTATCCATAACATTGCGCCCACACAATGTAAGCCCATCACATCTATGCAATTACATTTCAAGATCATGGACATAAGGGATAGTGGAAACTTAGGCAAACACTTAATCATGGTATAAAATGTACACTGCGTCCAGTTTTAATACAAAGCAAGTTATCAACCCCAAGATGTAAATCATTAAAATAATTGTAAAGCATGGGGCTATGAACCTCCTTAGCCGGTATTCTCTTAATGAAAATAAAACTCCAAGTAAGGCAGTGATCACCACCGTTAAGTACTAGTAAGTACGTCAAGTCTTAGTTTACCCATTTAAACTAATGACTTATTGTATAAACTAAATCCCATTTTAAGTTTATATATACCGTGATCACTGCGTAGTGATGCACAAAAATCAATGTTTTTTAATAATTTCAGATGGTTCTCGAGAAACAGTTAATCATCATTAATAAATATACATTATTTATTCATTTGTCATTAATCCCGTTCAATGTCCGAATATCTTAATGTTCGACCGACTTGTCAAGTGTTTCATCTATTTCACTCTGGTTCTAACATACCCTTAAGTTTCTAATTATTTCACTTTTAGTCCCTAGGTTTATAAATATATGCTTTTATATTTTAAACCTTTTAGTTCGGAAATGAACACCACATTATCCTAGGTTTACAATGATAGATTAGGTTTTAAATAGTTACACTTCTATCTTAAGTTTTCAGAATATTGCAAGAATACCCGGGGTTATTGGAAATTCGAAGTGGACCCAAACTGAACCCCTATGTTTCAAAATTTACATTCTTAGTCCCCTTGACTGTGTGAAAATACCATTTGAAACTCCGAATAAATCCCAGACGAGTGGCATTTCACATGGTTAATCTCGTATAAGTTGTAAAGAAATGTTGTCGTCTAAAAATAAGCTTACCGAGCTTATTTTGGCTTAACGGGCCTTGTTGGGGCCCGTAAGGTCCAGTTTAGGTTTCTAACGAACCTATTTTTGTTTTAATAAGTCCAAATGTTGTTAATAAGCTCTTATGGTGGCTAGTTATGCTTACAATAAGCTCGTGAGCTTATTGAAGCTTATTTTGAGCTTATTGGGCTTATGGGCCCAATAGCTTATCCGAATAGGGTCTTAATGTTTCCTTAGGCATTTTAGCTTATTTCCCATTTGTTTCAACTTAGCTTATTCTGTTTCGTTTTCAGCTTATTGGAAATAAGCTAATAAGTGTTTTCATTGGGCCGGCTTGGGCCCGATATGGGTTTCGAGGGTTTTGAGTTGTTTTCTTCGTGGTCTAATGCTCCTTCTATGACTATTAGGAAGCTCATAATCTGTTAGCTGAAAGATAAGCTCGTACGATGCTTATTCGAGTCTATTCAAGCATAATCTAGTTATATTGGGGCCGGCTAGCCCAATAACTTTTAACCAAAGACACCTAGGGGTCCATTGATGAGTTCGATAAGGCCCTTTTGACATCTTAATAAGCTCGTAGGACTTATGATAAGCTCGTTGAGCTTATTGTCGCTTACGGGCCCCACTATTGGGCCTGTTGGGCTTGATAGCAACCCGATGAGGGTCCTAGTGGTTCGGGCTTGCTCTTTTAGTGTCCACTAATTTATCTTAGGCTCGTAATTATCTTATAAGTCGTTTAAGCTCGTGAATAAGCCGTCCTAGCTTATTCGTGGCGTATGGGCCTTGTGGGCTCACGAAGATGGGTCGCGTAGTCCACTAAGGATCCGAAATGTTTATTAGTGTGTTAAATGGTTCCGTTAAATCGTCTAGCACCAAAGTGAATGTGTTTAACACTTTCTAATCATGACCCGTGACATCCAATCGTTTATTATCGTCTAATATATGTTTCCACACCCCCTCGTCGTGTTTACAACAATAGTTTACGTGTAGTTTCATTTTTTATTTGCGAACAAGGCTCATTTCCTATGTCGTGATCCGTATTTGTTTATCAAGGTTAATATTTGCGTTAGCTCTTACTTTTCCATCATCACGCAAGTTATTAAGCGAAGCCAATGTGTTCATAACACGTTCATGTTACGTTTATCATGTGCGTTTTCAAGCTAGTTACATCGTACGCACATATACTTGACTCCTAAGCTAGTTACAATAAACGAATACGCATGATACAAAAGAAACGAGCTGTATGCAACTTACTAAGGTCCTATAGCAATTAATGACGTGCGAGATGAACACCCTGACACCTAAACGTGTCTATAACTTCAAAGTTATTGATACCCAAGCTTCCTAAATTCGTATACAACTCTTAACACCCTTATGTTTAATCTCAAGGGCTCCTTCGTGTTTCTTGGAGAAATGTGGGTCGAGTTTTGGTTCGTTTCAATGAATGACGAGTGATTAGAGGGTAAAGAGATTGTGTTAGCTTTGAGAGAGTTTAAGGGTTGGTGAAAGTGTATTATGTGAGTTGTGAATGTGTATTTATAGGCAATAAGCCTTGTTAACTTTCCTAGTCACATAAACAAAACCAAACCGAGCTAGGGGGCGGTTTTAGGGCTTCTAGTTAATCACTCATGGTTTTTGCTAAACCACCATAAGTACAAACTTTAATTACCTAGGTGATGTACAAGATTTGCTAGGATATGGAGTCTCTTGGTTGTTGTGTTCTCTTCTTGCTAGTCGCGGCACAAGGAGGTCCAAAGGAAAGAAATGGGTTATTACCCAATGTGTCAAGGATCATTAGGGGACCATTAGGACACAACTTAATTACCTAGAATATGTACATGTACTTTTAAGATTCATTAGGGAGATTTGCTAGTAAATAAATCACCAAGGACGATTTTTATGCAAATTTACTTGCCCACATTCGGCATTAAAGGGATATAAACACAAGACTTGATTAAATTTTGTGTTTAGGTTCTCAAAGTGGGTATTGGTTTGAGTCTAGGTAAGTCTAGGTATTTCCGGGGTGCGTCCAAATGTATTTTATCGCGAAACGTAACCCTTTTACGTGACCAATAAAAATAAAATACGCAAAGTACATAATTATTATCAAAATAATTATTCCTTACTTGGTTGATGTAAAACTTAATTTATTTGTTTACATTCATTGATTATTTCTAGTCTACGCGGTTTAGCTCAAAAGTAAACATTAAAAGTAAACGCGTATCGGACTAAAATAAATAGTGATCATTAATATAGTCGTACAATGACATGAAAATGAGAAATGTTACAGTAAGGCTTATGGCTTATAGGGTCTTGTAGCTCAGCCTATGAGCTTCCTAAAAATCTAAAAACTCACAAATCTAATAAAAAAAAAAAAATAAAAAAAAAAAAAAACAAAAAAAAAAAAAAAAAATAAAAATATCACTAAGAAAAACTTGGTTTAAATAAGCTTATCAATAAGCAATTTGAAACTGCTTTGAACAACAGTTTAGAAAAAGCTTTAAGAAAAACTCAAAAAACAATTTTTAGACTTAAAAACTTGGACAAACAGGTTAAAACATACTTAAAAATGATTGCCAAATTTGGCTCAAAGAGCCAAATGGCTTTTAGACACAAAATGACCCATTTTCAAGTGTTGACCCAAACACTCCTTAAAGTATTATGATCAAATTTTTACACTAGTTTTGAAAAGTTTAACCAAAGTTTTTGAAAAACAGTTATAAAGCAAACACTTATGAGCACTTATAAGCACAAAGCAACCAATTATAAGCACTGGAATAAGCACAAGAGCAAAAAGCAGTTTACACACTATTATAAGCAGTTTTTAAGCAAGACTTAGATTAAAGGCAAATAAACAACAAGTAAAGTAAAATAAGCAATAAAAAAGCATAATAAGCAACAAATAACAGATAATAAGCAAACACTTATGAGCACTTATAAGCACAAAGCAACCAATTATAAGCACTGGAATAAGCAAAACTGAAAAATGAGACTTACCACACCCTTGCTTAAACAGGGTAAACAAAAACAGTCTACAAGCTCCAGCTTGTATAAAACAAGCTGGTATGGTCTATAAGCACATCCATGGTTTGCTTATCTTCCAAAAAGCTTAGGTAATTGAGGGGTGATTTCTTTTTGGATTTTCTTAACACTTTTTAAACTTTAGACTTTTTAGTTAAAATAGGTTATTAAAGAACTAAATGAGAGCTTATGTGAGAGCTTTTGGTAGCTTTTTTAAAACATGAATAAACCTAAACACTTGAAAACTGGAATTGGAAAAACTTAAAATTTCATTTAACATAAAACAGATTACAAAAAAGTAAAAACTTAGAACTAGGTTAACTAAAAACTAAGATAACTACTAACTGCCTCAAAGGGCTTACAAATGAGCTTATTTATAGAATCGTCTAGGGTTTTGACTTTCTTGGTCTTTGTCCTCTTCTGGATGTGCTAGTTTGCTGAGAGGTCTGAGAACATGTGTTTTTTTTGTGTGAGATGAAGCCCTAAGCCATCTTGGCCCTTCATTTTTCTTGGTCCCAAAGCAAAACAATCAAAGCCGTGTATTTTCCTTGTCCAATGGGGTGTGAAAGGATTGCCAGCTTGTACTTTGGCCATGTGGGTGTGGGGATAGATGGTGGTGATGTTTTTGGAGGTTTTTGGACAGTATACGAGGTGTGAGAGTGATAGAAAAGGTATGTGGAGTAATATGGTTAGTGCCGGCGCATCGATCATATAGATAGTGATACTAAGCAAAGTGTTTATAGTATATGAATTACTAAACAGTGGAGACAACGGACGTAAGTTTGTGTTAGATAATGAGATGAGATAATACCTCTACACACTAACTTATCATACAAGCGCTGTGTGTCTCGCAGTGATGATGTACATCCATAATATACTACCTACGGTTCTTCCCCCGCCCGTAGGGCGAATTGTGCCTCATGTTTTATACAGCGGCTCATGGCTGCGAACTTATCTATCACACAACAGTCCATCTGGCGCTTCCCTTATGCAGTCATCCTTGACACTATCTTCATTTGCAGCACACGTCCTTGTGGGGGCTAACATTAGTTAATAACTTTGAGGTTTGGCAGTTCAAGCCCCTCAAAGTTATATAAGGTTTTGCAAATGAGGTCCTTGTGTGGTACAAGTTTCAACAGTTGGCAGGATTGGTCCCTCTACTTCTTTGTGGGCTTACAACTAAAATGAGTTGGGCTTTTTGTTTAGGATTTGGGCCCGTTTATGATGTAAGGCCCATTTGGTCTTCAAATGTACCCTTAATGGGCTACCCCGACCATTAAATGGGTAAGGGTGGGCCCATTAAGGTCTTCTTTGATTACGGCTTTGGTCTTGACTTTGGCTTTTGTCGGGGTTGACTTTTTGACTTTGACTGGACTTTTTGGTCTTTGGCTTTGATTTGACTTTGTCTTTTCCACGCTTTTCCATTCCGTGCTCGGTTTTGTCCGTTTTTGCTTGATTTTTTCGTCCTTTTCTCGGATATCCGTTTCCTGCACAAAATAAGTGAAAACATACAAATACAATGTATTTTTGGTACGTTTTGGTCATTTAAGTCTGATTTTAATGGTGAAAGGTATGTGTAATTAAACGCATACCACCCTGTCAAGGAGGTTCTTCTAAATTGAACCTACCTGATCACAGGTGCAGTATTTACACTGTAAAACGGTCCTCATGGAACCGAAGGTTAATGTAACTGAACTCAAGACGAATGACAAAGCCATATTCGTCTATATCTGCTGTTTATCACTAACATCAATTTTAAAGTATAAGTGACGGCGTTACAACCTCATTCCAGCGGAGTCAAGATTCAAGACCTCATATTCAATCGACAAAGATATATACATGATGAAAGCTCAAACTATCAAAGTCTTCCGTAATCTCTGATGTACAAGCACTTTCTCAAAAGAACATTTTTGACAAGATTGCCGGACAATAACAAAGATATATCTCACAAGTAGATCAAGTACTACTCCTTCCATGATGTGGTACAAGTAATTATGTTAAAAGAAAATGTTGAGGGAGATTGTTAGCAAGCTTTCAAGACCTTGAGCATGAGGGTGATGATACAAGATCGCAAGGAGGCATAAAGATTCAAGGTTAAAGATTCAGTTATCTCAGTAGTCAAGACAAATCAAGGCCAAAGACCATGATATCAGTATTTTATCAAAGAATATCAAGTTAAAGATCAAGATCCAAGATCACAAGCATGCAAAAGGAACCTCAAAAGAATTCCCAAGAATACAAGGCTCCAAGACTCAAGACGTCACAAGAAGGATCCACAATTGAATGACCACCCCTTTGGGGGAGATTATTAGCCGTGTTTTTAGTAAAGTGATGGTCATTATCAATCTCGAGCCTTGTATTAGGAAACATAGTTTAAGGTAATTCATTTAAGCTAATATTGTCTAGGTTTTGGGCCTAAAGCCCACTAGTTATCAAGCCCGACCCATGGAAGCCTACCAAAGCCCATGGCCGACCTACACCTTGTATAAGTACCCTTCACCACACAAGGTGAAGGGTGTTGCTTCTTATTTTTCTCTCTAAGTGTAAGTAACCATTTTCTCTCTTTTCTTTCTCTCTCTATCTTCCTCTTTCTTTCTCTAAACTTCCCTCTCTCTCTAAAACTCTCTTTTTATTTCGTGTATAATATGTGAAAGATATAGGCTAACATACATAAGGAAAATACTACAACACCTATAGGGCTATACTAATATACGTTTTTATACAAAGATGGTAATGTTTGTTTTTTTTGCTTTTGTGTGTGTATACCTTTAAAAGGGCTTTGTGTCACACCCCGACAATGGCGGAAACTCAGAAATGCGACATAATGATCAACCATAACACAAGATACAAAATATTGAAAACTACAATGCATAAACTTCAAGTGCTATGAAGAACATCAACCTCGAACAACCTCGAGTGATGTCCCAAATCACTATAAAATCCACAATCTCTTACAATTATTCAAATGCCCTCACAGGGGACCAAAATTCAAACTTAAACCAAAACTTCTAAATACTAAAGCCAAATAAAATAAACAAGCAAGACTTCACATGAAATTTCACTCGGGATACTTCTAAGTCTGCTAGCACACATCACCAAACTATTCCTCTTTCACTTCACCTGAAAATGATACTCGAAAACGTCAACAATAATGTTGGTGAGCTCGTAGGTTTGACCTTAAACCCAAAAGTTGTGCCAATATTTCAACAATGGACAATAGTGCTATATGACAGTGAATATATGCAAACAACCTTAGCATCACCGCTAATCAATAACCATATGTCACTTACGCACCTAAAAGGCCTACCAGCTGGAGCACTAAAATTAGGGCAGGACCACACACAAACTAGGGTAGGCGTACCCATCCGCTCTAATAATCACACAAATACTGGGTAGGCGTACCCATTCGCTCCAAACAATCATGCAAATACTGGGTAGGCGTACCTATCCGATCCAAATAATCATGCAACACATAATATTCACATAGCAGTCATAAGCACATATCTTGTCCCAAAAACAAAACCACATTTCGCACAGATCAATTCAAAACATTTCGTAAACTTTAAGTACAGTTCCCCCAACGGAAAAACAGTAAAAAGTGGGGCTACGAGAACTCACCTCAAGCAAGTCTTTAGCAACCAAATCTCAATCACACAAGCAAATGCAACGACGCCCGCACACGACCTAGTCCAGTTAATGTCCAATTATAATCATCCAATTCCAAAGCAATCTTCACGTTGATACATAGAAGTTTAAGACGCGTTGACCAATTACTCACAACAATTTAGTGGTGTGATGGTTGATGACATATCCCAATAATCATATCAATCTCATTACTCAATAATACATACTTATACACCCCTAAAATTTTTTAGAGAAAATAGATAAAGAATAAAAGACTAAATATATAAATTAATAAATATATAATAAAACCCGAAAAGTCCCATTCGGTAACCTTAGTCACCTCAAAATAATCATATTAGAGTTGAAAATGAAACGTTTACTCATAGTAAACATATTCGAGAAGTTTCGAGAAAAAAATATATTTTCTGTCTTTTAGTGAATTATTAAATAAAAATAAAATAAAAATAATATTTTATTATTTAAAATCAAAATTTATGTTTTTTAGGAAAATTTCTAAGTATAAATTTTTTACGAAATTTCGACATGACCCGCACGCTCAAACAATGTTTTCCAAGGTTTCAAACCTTATTTTCAACACTTTTCATAAATTCGACACTTTTCGACAAAATTCCAAAATCTCAAACTTTAACGTTTACTAAAACATTTTTCTCAAAATATCATTCAATATCACTCCGTAAATACATTTTCACTTTCAAAAGTCCGTCAAAACTCTCATAACGACTAAATATCGCTTATTGGGCTTTAAGGCCCAACAAGGGTCCATTAAGATATTTATAAGTCCAAAATACGATCCAAGTCCAAAACCAAGGTCCATTTACATATATAAGCATATACTCATAAGTAGAAAATAATCCGGACCACAATAAGCCCTCCCATTAAGCCACGGCTTAAATAGACTTATTGGGTCGTGAGTCCATAAGCTCCAAAATACGTATATTAAGCTTGAAAATAAGCTAATAAGCTACGTATCGCATTTGGTTACTACCATAAGCCTCAAAATAGTCCACAAACATACGCCATAACACAAAAATAGTCAAAATCACTTTCCTAGTGATTTTGGGAAATTTTCGTGGCATATAAGCCCAAAATAAGCCAAGAAATAGCTTAAAAATAAGCTATCTAGCAACATATATTATTCAACCATCACGACCACAACATCAAAACTACAAAAATCCCTTTTTTCCTTTTTATAACCCACGAACCAAACACCACCCTTTTTATTCGTTTCGCTTCCAAAAATCGATTTTCACAACGATCAACTTGTACAACTAACATCTATGCATCAAAACAAACCCAAAAGGACAAACGAAATTTAAATTTGAAAACTTACAAGAAAATCTTCAAAAATGTATATTTCGACACGAACCGGACAACCCAAACGTTGTTTAAATGAATACCCAAACACTCGTATCAACCCGGAATAACACGTTCTCGATCAAAGTTGGAAATTTTTTGGTGTTTTGTTGTTGTTGGTGGCGGACGAACACAAGAGCACACACACTTGTGTGTGTGTTTTATTTTTTGAAATGAAATGGATTATGAGAGAAAGTTTCTAGTGAAAGCATATAAGTGTACAACCTTGGGACAAACTTGCCACGTGAATTCAGGGCCATGTTTCGAATTCCACCGAACCTTGACGATGGCAATCCTACTACACTTCAGCTTTTTAAACTCTTTTTCCAAAAATTTCCATAGGTTCTTCCAAAAAATTCAACTTAGCATCAACTCGAATCTCATCTAAAGGCACTTGCAGTGTTGGATCAGCCAAACACTTCTTAAGGTTCGACACGTGGAACGTGTCTTGAACACCGTTTAACTCCTCAGGCAAATCTAACCGATAGGCCACAGAGCCTACCTTTTCAATAATCTCAAAAGGTCCAACAATTCTAGGTGCTAACTTCCCTTTCTTCCCAAAGCGTACCACACCTTTCCAAGGCGATACTTTGAGCAAGACATAGTCACCTACACTAAACTCTAGAGGTTTCCTCCTCTTACCATCATAACTTTTCTGGCGATCACGCGCAACCTTAAGTCTATCCTTAATCTTCGAGATCTTTTCAGTAGTCTCTTGCACTAACTCAGGTCCTATCAATTGACCTTCTCCAACCTCAGCCCATAAAATTGACGAACAACACTTTCTACTATACAATGCCTTAAACGGAGCACATCTCACACTAGAATGATAACTATTGTTATACGAAAACTCAACCAACAGAAGATGAACATCCCAACTTCCTCTGAAGTCCAGGACGCACGCTCTAAGCATGTTTTCTAAAGTCTGAATAGTACGCTCACTTTGACCATTGGTATAAGGGTGATAAGTCGTACTCATGTCTAAGCGAGTTCCTAATGCCTCTTGCATTGACTGCCAACACCTTGATGTGAAACGACTATCAAGATCTGATATAATCGAGATCGGCACACCATGTCTAGCAACTATCTCATTCAAATACAATCTAGCCAACCTTTCCATCTTATAATCCTCACACATAGGTAGAAAATGAACAGACTTAGTCAATCGTTACACATACCCAGAATGCGTGTCATGCCCACTACTAGTCCTAAGCAACTTAGTCACAAAATCCATAGCTATTCCTTCCCATTTCCATACGGGAATCTCATGTTGCTGGAGCAAGCCAGATGGCCTTTGATGCTCAGCCTTAACCTTCAGATAAGTCAAACACTTACTAACATACTCAGCTATGTCCTTTTTCATTCCAAGTCACTAATACATATCTCTCAAATCGTAATACATCTTATCAGCTCTTGGGTGTACTGAGTACTTCAACTTATGGGCTTCATACATTATCAGGGTTCTCATATCACCCTTCAAAGGTACCCATATTCGATCCAGGTAGTATAAAGTCCTATCACTTCTTTGTTCTATCATCTCATCCAAACCTTTCTATAATCCTGCAGACTTATTCACGGCCTTCTTTTGAGCCGCTAGTATCCTATCCTTGATACTCGACTGAAGGGTCATATTCATAGCTCTAACTTTGTTGGACTTTACTATTTCCTTCTTACTTAGGGCATCAGCCACCACATTCGCCTTACTAGGATAGTAGCGAATCTCATAGTCATAATAACTAAACAACTCTATCCAGCGACGCTATCACATATTCAACTCTTTCTGACTAAAGATATGCTGAAGACTCTTATGATACGTATAAATGACACTCTTTGTACCATACATATAATGTATCCAAATCTTAAAGGTAAACACAAATGCTCACAATTCCAAATCATGGGTGGTATAATTCTTTTCATGAATTTTCAACTGCCTAGACGCATAGGCTATCACCTTACCTCTTTGCATCAACACACATCCTAATCCTAGGCCTGATGCATCACAATATACCATAAAATCTTTTGGTCCATCGGGGAGAGCTAGAACAGGTGCATTACACAACTTATCCTTCAAAGTTTAAAATGCATTTTCCTGCTCCTTACCCCAATTGAAAGTCGTACATTTCTGAGTCAAGATAGTAACAGACTTAGCTATCTTAGAAAATTTCTCAATGAACATGCGGTAATATTCAGCCAATCCTAAGAACGAACGAACCTAAGACAGAGTTCTAGGGGCTTTCCAATTCTTAACAGCTTC